>APFE030169356.1:0-44109 GCA_000404065.3 Pinus taeda
GGGTAAAAATATGCCAATCATTCCACCACCTCTGATCCAAATCCAGCTCTTCTCCATTCATCCATGCTTGCCCCCAGATGGATGAGTGGCCAATCTTCTCCACTTGGCTGAGGAAGCGAAGGCCTTTCCTATCCAAATGCTGGATCAATTCAGGGGGGAGGGCAAAACTCTCATTGCAGCCCACCCAAGGATCCTTTCCAATCTTTACCTTTTCACCGTTCCCAATCTTCCATGCTAGACCTTGCTCTATCACCTTAAAAGATTCAAGAGTGGCTTTCCAGATAGCAGAAGCATGCTTTTGAGGCTTGATTGGGTTTCTGATCCAGTCTTCCAAAGGAAGAGGGTCAATGTATTTCCTTTTCACTGTTCTTGTCCATAGATTTTCCATCTTTATGAGGCGCCAACCTAATTTGGCAGCTAAAGAAAGTCTGAAATCTGGTAGTTTTTTTATTCCCCAGCCACCCCATTCCTTTGGTCTCGCCACTTTCTCCCATGCAACCCAAGGGAGAACCGTAGAATCCTTGTTCCCAGTCCATAGGAATCTGCTGCAAATTCTCCTTATTTTCTCCAGAATTCCTTTTGGTACCCAGGTTAGCGCTACCCAGTATACTGGAATGGCAAGAAGCACAGATTTGAGAAGGGTTAAGCGCCCTGCTCTGGAAAGCCATTTGAAGCTCCAGTGGCTGATTCTAGCTTCAATCTTGGCAATTAACCAAGACCAGTCCTCCTTCCTGTAATCATTTGGCTTCAGCCAGAAACCCAGATACTTGAAGGGCGAGTCCATGCTGCACATTTCATAAGGAAAATATGTACTGAACTGATCCCTGTCATTTCTATTTAGGCCCTCTTCTATGATTTGAGATTTCCTAGGATTGATCTGCATTCCTGTTGCTTTTAGGAACAGCTCAAAAATCATTTTTAACTCCTTGAGTTCATTAAGAGAGCCATTAGTAAAAATCAGAATATCATCTACAAAAAGTAAATGAGTAATGCACAGGTTTACAACTGCCTCAATTCCATTCACCTTACCTTCCCTTTTGCTTTTATGAATCAGTTGACTGAGCCCTTCAGCCACTAGGAGAAAAAGCAAAGGTGACAGAGGGCATCCTTGCCTCAGCCCTCTCTGTCCTTTGAAGAAAGGGGAGGCAGCTCCATTGATGAGGATAGCATAGCTGACATTTGTAATACACCCCATGATCCATCTGATGAAGTCCACTTTGAAACCAAGATGAGTTAAGAGCAAGCGAATGTAAGACCAGCTTATCCTATCATATGCTTTCGAGAGGTCAATTTTGATTACCCCTCCCTTCTTATTCTTCAGCTTTACACTGTGAAGGACCTCCTGAGCCACACCTATAGCCTCATGGATTTGTCTTCCATTCAAAAACCCAAATTGCTCAGGAGAAATGTGCCTTGATAAAATTGGTTTGATCCTGAGAGCAATCACTTTTGCAATGATCTTGTAGATACTATTGCACAAAGAGATAGGTCTGAAGTCCTCGAAAGAGTCAGGGGCTTCCTTTTTAGGGATGAGTGCGATGAAGGTTGCATTGAGAGAGTTGTAGACTTCCCCCTTTAATCTCGACTCCTCCACCACATCTGTGATTTCTGCTCCAATCTGCTCAAAAAAGTGAGAGAATAGCTCTATTGACCAGCCATCCGGTCCAGGACTTTTCTCTTTTGCCATAGAGTTTATTACACTTTCCACTTCCTCCTTGGAAACTGGCTCCATTAATTGATCCGCTTCTTCCTCCTCCACATAGCTAGGAAAACATTGAGCTGTTTGGATGATTTCTGCTATGGTAATCTCACCAGGATCTTTGAAGAGAGATTGGAAATGGTTTACCCCCAGGGATGAGAGGGCCTCGAAAGTCTTAGCTTCCCTTCCATCTTCAGATTTAAGACTCCATATGGTATTGGCACTCTTCCTACCTTTGGCATAATTCTGGAAGAACCTGGTGTTTTCGTCCCCTGCTTTGAGCCAGGTAGCCCTGCTCTTGAGCCTCCATTCTTCCTCCTTAGCCATCAGGATTTGGTTCTTAAGCTTCTCCAGACCAACAATTTTCTCCTTTGATTCTTGGGAAAAGTAGCTGTCTGCCTCTATACTTTCAAGCCTCTGGAGTTCCTCATTTATCCTGGTTAGATCCTCGTTCTGTTTCTTATGCCGCTCCTTTGCCCAGGATATTGTTGCCTTTTTCAGTCTTTTGAGGTTTTCCATGAAAAAGAAACCTTCATTTTCCTGGGCATCTCTAACAGGGTGAACCCAGGTTTCGTTAAACAGCTTAATGTAAGATTCCTCTTGGAGCCAGGAGGCATTGAATTTGAAGGGAGAGGGGGGTTTCGATGGACCCTTAGAGAGCTCCATATAGATCGGGAAGTGATCCGAAGACCCCCTTTCTTCTGTCCATTGCCTGAGTAAAGGGATATCAGCGGCCAGCTCCTCATTTATTAAGAAGCGGTCTAAGCGTTTTGCCACCCTAGCTTCTCCAATTCTTTTATTTCTCCAGGTAGGCTTCAGCTTGATGAAGTTTGCTTCTATAAGATTGTTGGAGGCTAGAAGGTTCCTAAAGAAATCAGATTGAGGATCTTCTCTAGCATTAGGACCCCAGGACTCCGCTCTGCCTATAGAAAAGTTCAGATCGCCACCCATCACCACAGGGTTATTCTTAACAAGGGAGCACTCCATCAGATCATTCCAGAAGGGGATCCTTCCTTGACAAGGCCCATAAATGTTGATTATAGAAAAGGGGAATTCAAACTCTAAAGATTGGCACTCAATCCCCATTGCCTGTTTCCTTCCCCATTGATTCAGGATTTTTACTCGACCTTCCCTATATCCCAAGGCCAAACCACCAGAGTGACCGTCGGCATCCAGTGCTGAGAAAACCCAACCTGGGAGAAGGCCTTTGAGCATAGAAACCACCTCTTCTCCTTTCCCCAGGGTCTCCTGAAGGAGAATTACATCCACCTTTGATTCCAGAACTAACTCCCTCAAAGCCAATTTTTTGGGTTTATTGGCTAAACCCCTGCAATTCCAAGAGAGAAGGATCATTTTGGAACAATGCCGGGGGCTTGCACTGCTCTAAGTGCCCCTGTGATGGAGAGCTGCTTCCCATCTGCCACATCATAGATAGCCTGTACTTTGGCAGCTGAGATTTTTGACTTCCTACCCCTCTTTTTGCCTGGCTGTGACTGCGGAGGGTGAGGGTCAATGCCCCCAACAGCAGAGAAGGAAACAGGTTTGGAAGCAAGAGAGCGCAGGTTGTAAGGACAAGAGGGTGGCTGATCCAAGTGGGAAGGATCTCGGCAACACCCCTCACTATTCAGATCCAGAGAAGGAATGGCATCCGAGAGGTTTTCAAAGCAAGATCCAATGCAGTTTCCCAACATTCCATCAACCAAAATTTTATTATTAACAGAGCTTTCGGGAAAAATTTTGGGCAGGTCCTCTTCCATATGTTTATCCAAAAATTCACCTTTTTTTCCAATAATAGAAGAGGTAGACGGATTTAAAGGCATGCCCTTATGGTCCTCGACATCGCTTTGAGATATGCCTGGGTTTTCCTCAGCCTCGGCCTTTTGATCATCCTCATGAATCGTTCCTTCTTTTGGCAGATCCGTTGTTTGTTCCTGAAAATGAACATCCTGCACATGGATTCCCTGGTGCATTTCCGAATCCCTTGGTTCCTTCTCCGGATTTGCAGCGGCTTCATTGTTTAAATACTGAGACCATGTAAGCGATGAATCCAACCTTCCCCTCGTTCGCAGAAACCTTTGACGTCTTCTTCCCAGTGGACAGTCCTTTGCCAAATGCCCATATACATGGCACCGATGGCATCGGAACGGCAAAAACTCATAGTCTAGGATTTGTTCAAAGGTGAATTCCTTATACTGAAGAATAATTTTTTCTGGCAGTCCTCCACTAGGCTTTAAATTTACCAGAATCCGGGCCATAGATCTGTTATTTGTCTCCAGGAAAGACCTGTCCGTCTCTAGATAAGTCCCCAATCTGTTCCCAATCGCCATGAACACTAATTCCTCCCATAGGAAAAAAGGAAGGCCTGGTGCCCTAACCCAAACCGGAAAGACATCCATTTTTTCGTCCATTGGATCGAACATAGGGCTCCAATTTTTGAGGAGTACTGGAAAGTGCCCAAGAGACCAATTTTTCTGCAAAACCCAATCGGCCGCTTCTTTGGATTCAAACCGGACCGAAAACCAGCCTTTCGGGAGAGACAAGACCAGAAAGTCTCTGATAAGGTCCGAATTCCAGTTCCGCTTCCCCCAAGATTTGATGAACTCAGAGGAGAAGGACTTCCCTCTAACTCTACCAACAAGAGTGCGTTCAGCTACCGCCAGAGCTTCTTCTATTTTTACATCCATCCCGAGGACAAGATTTCCTTCAACACCTTGGGATTTGACTAATCTCTGTTTCTTCCGTTGCCCCTCGGGGATTTTTGAAACCCTGGGAGTGTCCCCTAGCCCTTCGGATTCCTGTCTCTCATGACTCGCACTTGGGCCAGAGGATTGAGGGGGGACAACTTCCTCCGAACGATAGTCCTTTGACGAATTTTGAAGAAAGTTTTGAGATTCAATATGGGACTGAAGTGTTTCCTGAGGCCCTTTGACGGACCGCCTATCTTCCCCTTTCGATTCTTGTGTGGCTTTTGTAAACTGTTCCGGCCCTCCTCTCTCTTTCGCATTATGTCTGCCTGCCGCGATTGAAACTCTTGTGACGGGAGCCGTAACTCTTCCATTGCCACCCAGACTGTGCCCTAACTTCGAACCGAGTATGACAATGTCTTCCAGCCCACCTGAGGGTACTGGATCATCAAGCCCAAGGACCCCTTTTCTGCCGCCGGAAAGCAGGATCTGGTTCTGTGTAGTCCCCTGGATTATGGGAGCATTCGAAAAATCGCCCTTAACTTCTTGGCGAGCCTTTCCGGAAATGCCTAAACTCTTCGGCAAAGAGAGAGGTGAAACCGCCTGTTTCTCAAACTTCGAACTAACCGGACTAAAGTCTAGAGTTTCCACCAGCCCGAAATAGTGTTCAATATTCTGGGGAGTTGGGTCTTTACCCCAAACAGAAAGTATGTCTTCCATCGACGGGTTTAGGTCGATTCCTTCCTCCGCATTAACCATGGTTACGTGCTGGGGGCACCGTCGCTATCGGAAAGTCTGGCAATGTAAAAACTGGATCGAAAAACCGGTTCTGTTGAGGTAAAAACTTCCGTATCGGTCACCTTCCTGTTCTGCAATCTTTTATATAACAGACCCCTGTCCAACTGATCTCCGAACTGTTACGCTGGTGCGTGCTCCTTGTTCGAGTCCGCCAGATCCTGGTCCCTTCTTTCTGAACGATCACACTCCCTCTGCTTTATGTGTCTTTATCGTTCGACTCCACCAAACAATCGGACCACTGAAGCACTGTGTATCCCGTCGTTCCTCTTTCTCGGCTTCACCGAATTATCACCCTGTTGCCACACTGTCCCTCCCTCGCTCGGCCTAACTTAAGTTGCCACCGAGCCGATCACCGAGCGTGGTCTTTGTTTGAATTGTCCACACACCGAGCCCCGGTCTTTCCCGAACTGTTCTGGATCTCACCTCACGTCGTTCTGCCGAATGCCGCTGCCTCGACCGACTGATAGTTCCGCTCTGTTCGTAAAACCTCGGTTGCTGCCTGCTATGTGTTTGACAGTGCGCTCTCGCACCTATCTCCGCCTTCGACTGTCCCACTGTCCCCTGACCGAACTGGTGACTGTTCGGTTGACCCGTGTACCAGCTCGACACGTCTATCAGTTCATTGACTGACGTATTAAATCGGTCCCCCGTCGGTTGTCTTCAAGACTGTGCGCCTCTGCGCCTTCCTTAAACCGATCACCGATTATTTATCATTCACCCGACTGTATGCTCGAATCTCAGAACTCTCCAGCACTGCCGTACTCTTCGAATTCACTTCGCTGCTTCAGCCAATTCTTTCGATCCTCTTCCCCGAGT
This sequence comes from Pinus taeda, assembly GCA_000404065.3. Lineage (NCBI taxonomy): Eukaryota > Viridiplantae > Streptophyta > Pinopsida > Pinales > Pinaceae > Pinus > Pinus taeda. The sequence continues at coordinate 5,998 of APFE030169356.1, forward strand.
TAAGACTTCACCGTAACGAGCCCAATCTGCGAGTTCTTCCTGGATCACATGCGCATTTCTGCGCTCATCCTTCGACTCCTTTGCGCTCCAAGTGCACATGATATTATAACCATTCATATATTCACCAACCGTTAACAGACATTCACCATATAAGTAACAGCATTCAATAGACACATAAGAACACCAGCATATATGGGCGGTGCAGCTCCTCGAACTGCCCGCAAAGCTTTCATTAACCGGTCAATAATAGTCAATACAATTTCATTATAATGCGTCGGTCACCCTGACCGCACGATAATAGATAACAGTCAAGGTCCGTGTACTGTAACCTCCACGGCCTGCGTATTACAACAAGGATTATGTGACATACACCGAAGCCAAGACCGGCATATCAGAACCCCGATTTTCAGTGTGAGGAGCAGCGAGCCCGCGGCCTTCCGCTGCACCGTTAACTTTGCCCAAACCTGTAACCGGTATCGACTTCTTCACAAGACAGCGCACTTGCTTGTGCTACTGTGCAAGTCCGACACTATACCCCGTTCAGGACTGTCATGTACCGAACCTCCTCTATCACCAAACTTGTCCTGTTTAGGTGTTGACCGAAGAAGTGCGAAGTCTTTAACCTTAATGCGCATGAACCGAGTGCGCATTCTCTTGGAGACTTTGCGCACTACATCGAATCCCACCGATCAAGATGTATTAGATTTTATGTTTGAATGTTTTTTAATTATTTTTTATTTTTATTTTTTTCAATTGAGGTTTTTATATTAATTAAAAAAACATGTTTTATATAGATAAGTCAAAATGTTTTTTTTTTGTAAAATGTTTACTAGTTTTTATTTAAAATCTCCAAAAACACAAAGAAACTAAAAGTCAAGTTTACATGACCTTGAACCCAAGTCCTCGAACATATAATCCCAATGCCTTGCCATGAGGGCAAGGTTCTAGGAGTGGTGGAGCCATGATATGGGTCGTCAGAGGGGTTGGAAGTAGGAGAGGTACATACCGGGTTGGAACTAGGAGAGGTACATACAGGGTTAGAACTGGTAGAGGTACATACTCCTATTTTCCATAGTTTTCGTCACATTAACATGGGTCGTCGAATTAAGGGGTTGGAACTAGGAGGTGGAACAATGATAACAGACCCCTCGCTATTCAATTTCTTCCATTGAATGATAGGCCAATGGACCCCTCACTATTCAATTTCGTCCATTGAATGATAGGCCATTTTTTACATTGATCGGTTGGAAATATGAAGAGGCCACAATAATCATTACAAAGCAATAGTAACTAAGATCTAAAAGGTCTCAATTCTTTGAATCACTCACATAGTAACCCTCAACATGTGCCAAATGGGAATCCAAGTTGTCTGGAAGCAGAATTTCCGATTGGAAAGCATTCTTTTAGCATCCTCTAGGGAGGAGAAAACGTTGTAGCTTTTTGTCCACTTAGCTTTGATAGCTAATCCCAGCAACGTGAGAATTTGAGAATTTGTTGATGCAAATATAATGATTTCAAAAATTGTTTCTTCTTACACCTGCAATAACTAGTTCCAATAATCTTTTTCCAAGCATCATCAAGAAACTCTAAGCAATAATGAACTCCTCATTCCATTTCGTCTTAAGATTCCAACCCACTAATTTCCTTTGCCAAATCTAGAGGAATGAGATTAAAATTTGTAGCGATGGAATCTTAAGTGAATGGTCTGACTCTTCTCTATCTTGAAGAAACATGGCTACCTTCCATTCTACAGTGCATGTGTTGTCTAGGAGGCACCAGTATAGCATAGAGGGGACACACTAGGTAGCCATGACCTTCAAAAGAATACTAAGAATGATAAGGCACACCAAATGACTCTCCATGTTGATGTTGTAAACCTAAACCCAGTGAATCATCCCCAACGCTCCAAATAAATAATTCAGAGCCTACCAACTTTATAGAAGGGGTAGATGGAGGCTCACCACCTCCAACGCACCCCTCACAAACTAGCACCATTAAATTCATGATTCTACCTACTCATGTTTGAGAAACAAATAAGCAACTAATTAACAAGCAACCCATTTGTAAAGGATTTGACATCCCACTTTCCAAATTTTCCAATACAATTTCAAGTCTCAAAATAAACAATATTTTCTGACTTAGGACATTCCACAAGTATAAATTCACAAAACAGAGACCCTTGAGAACCAAAATGGCCCATTGACTTCTAAACACTACTAAGAAATCCACAATCGTTGGTAGATGGACTAGCCCCAACAAGACAAACCACCTCTATAATTTGAAATTATCATGCAAACAAGTCAAGACAAAGGACTAAGAAGGAACACAAATGCAAACAAATAGAACCCTGACCAGCACATTACAGATCTTCAATTGTGAACAAGCGCCAACAAAAGTAATTCTCGAGAAAGCCTAAGTCACTCTTCCCACTAAACAAACTAGCTCCAAAAATAGGGAGGGTGAACTGTGACACTAAAACCTGAAACAAACCTCACATATAAATAAGTCAACCTTCCATGCCAATTATACATTTTCACGATTGAACTATAAATAAGCCAACCTTCCATGCCAATTGTATCTCCTTTCCAATATTTGTCTCTAGACACTAAAACCTCAAACATACCTCACGTATAAAGAACTCAACCTTCCATGTCGATTGTAAATTTTCACGCAACGATGAACTATAAAGAAGCCAACCTTCCATGCCGATTATACGTTTTCATGCAACTTTGAACTATAAAGAAGCCAACCTTCCATGCCAATTGTAAGTTTGCACGCAACAATGAACTATAAAGAAGCCAACCTTCCCAACCTTCCATGCCAACATACCTCACATATAAAGAATTCAACCTTCCATGTCAATTGTACATTTTCGTGCAACAATGAACTATAAAGAAGCCAACCTTCCATGAAAATTGTACATTTTCACACAACAATGAACTATAAAGAAGCCAACCTTCCATGCCAATTGTAAGCTTGCACGCAACAATGAACTATAAAGAGGCCAACCTTCCCAACCTTCCATGCCAATTGTACGTTTGCACGCAACAATGGACTTGCTCGTGTTGCACTCCTCCATGTCATTAATTCCAAATGAAGTCAAGAGGTGGCAAGCGTAGCCCCAACTTCACACTCTCATCAACATTTACATTATTCACACCCCATTAATATAAATGTTTCAAATTTATTGTTGCACTCCTCCATGCCATTAATGCCAAATGTAGTCAAGAGGTGGGGAGCATAGCCCCAACTTCACACTCTCATCAACATTTACACTATTCACACCTCCATGGGGAGAACTGCTCTTAAATTGGTAAAATATAATTATGATTATCTTTATATTAAATATTATTAGATATATGTTTAATGAAATTTGGCTTTTTAAAAATATAATTAATAAATATTAGTTTTTATTATTATACGTAAGATAAAAAACCAAAAAAAATAAACAAGTAAAGCTAATTAAGTAAAATATTTAATATAAAAGAAAGAAAAAATCACAAATAACAAAAACTTTATTTTAATTATTATATTATTTAAAAAAATATTTTCTAAAACTCACCATTATAATTGGGTAAAATAAATAAAAAATAAAAAATAAATTTAAACCCATGAATAAACTAATTACATGAAAGCTTTTTAATCTAATATTGTCATTTGGATACCATTTGATGGATAAAATATGATTCATTTGTCTATCTACACTATTATAAAGGGGAGAAAAATTGATTCAATTTCTAAGCCTAAAATATTAAAAAAGATAAAATTCATATTTATTTTACAGATAATAAATAAATTAAAATAAAAATAAATTTAAACCAAATGAATATATAATTCATAACTTTTCTAAATCTTAATATTTTCATTGGAAACCATTGAGTGGGATAAAAATTGATTTCATTTTCTATCAGACTGTTAAAAGGAAAAAAATTGAAGTCAATTCAGCTAAATATTAAAAAAATAAAAAGTCTAAAATTTTTTTTACAAAGATAAATAGAAATTATTATATCAATTTTATATAATATCGATATATTTAATCTTAATTTAGGTTTGTTCTTTAATTGTTTAGGTTTATTTTAGTTTGTGAATTTTATCGAGTATGGATATGAATCAAATTTTTTTTCATTTTAAAAAAAATTGTATTTCAGGAAATTTGATCAAAGCAAATTTACACAAAGTGAGAAGAGAGCAAAACATAGTAGTTGTGCCCTAGAACTTAGGCTTAAATTTTCTAGAAAGATATCACAACACAACAACACAATATACTTTAGACTATATTTTCGAATACATGATTCGGATGAAAAATGGAGGCTCCAACTCCTTCACCAAGTAAAACTATGAGTTCTTATTGAGATTTACACTTCATGAGGAGTTGCAGAGTAACTCGTTGTTTTGGGCGCCTACCACAAATTGCTCCGTGTTTTTCTCTCCAAAACTTCTCATAATTACTTTTGTCACTTAGAAAAAGGCTTTCTACTTACTTGTATATTCAAACATACATTTTTAATATTTTATTACATAAAAAGGAAAAACATTTAAAACCTAGGATGTGTGTTTGTACTAAAACATAATTTTTTGAACTTGAGGAATGTACATACATATATCAGTTGCAGAATAAATGTTTTATCGATACATTTTACTAACCTTGCATTAAATGCATATTCATTCTTAATTATTTACAGAATGAGGAATTTGTAGTCCAGCTCATAACTTCTTTTAATCCATATCATTCAGCTTACAAACAAGAACCTTCTCGGTACAAGGACAAATGGTTTTCAATTTGTTGTTGTATTCCAAAGGATGGTTATTTTCACTATCATAACTATGGTATTTGGGATTAATTCTCCAACAGGGCATAGTTCTTGCGATAACTTATTATAACAAAACAATAACTGTAGTTGACACACTTGTAGCCTAGATTATACTCGCTCCCCTCTTCTTACTCACAAAGTAAGAAAGTAAGAAAAAACTGCCCATCAGCAATGTAAGTTGTTATTGCCTTAAATATCGATTATAAAGATGACAAAAAATAATAGGGCTTGTAGCAGATTTTTTAATTTCTTAAGATGTTAGTGCTTCAATGGCTTCTAATTGTTTCCTCCCTTTGCAGTAATATTTTCCTCATCCATGCTTATACCATAAAGCTTAAGGTTGAATCCATTGATTCTTCTTCTGTTTTAGGTGTGTCACTTAAGACAGCAAAACAAATAATCTAAAACGTCTGATTATTGAGTAGCTCTAATAGATTGAAGCCTGATTTACGATCGAGAGGGCCATGTAGCATAGGAATAAGAAGAAGGTCGCTACTCAACTGCCACCTATTGTTGGTATCAAACCTCTAAGTATCCCATAGGCCGCCACAATCTGGGATATCCTCTCCTCAACTACCACAATCTACCCACATTGAATGCATGCAAACCATAGCTACCAATCTCTCTCGAACTGGACAAAAAAAAAACGAAAATTCGACCATTTGATTCATATCTCAAATAATTTGGCAAAAATTTGATGTGGTTTATGTGGTAAGTGATAAAAATGGCAATGTTTGTATTAATAAAAATAAAACCCACTAGTCAGCTCTACGAAAGAGAGTCTGAACCAAGAGAGTCTAGCTCTACAAAGTGCTCTACATTGTTCATCAACATTACACATTAAATATAATACATGGTCTTAGGAAAGTTAGAACAACATCCTAAGAAACATAAACTAATTCCCATCCCGAGGCTACGTGAACGAACTCTACCTATTCTAGGATATTCTCCATTATCTTCAACACTCCCCCTTAATGGAGAATGGGTTCACATATATGCCTAACATCTCCCTAGACATTTGAAATTTTACTTTTCCAAGGGGCTTAGTGAAAATGTCTGCAACATTATCACATGTATTACAATATTCCAGATGAATTTCTTTAGATTGCACTTTGTCCCTTACAAAGTGGAATTGAATATCAATATGTTTTGTGTTTTTGTGAAACACTGGATTATTGACCAGCTTGATTGAACTTTGATTGTCACATCTGATTGTTGTTGTGACTATCTGTTCTTCCCCAACATCCTAGAGAAGTCTCCATAACCAAACCACTTCACACGTTGTTGCACACATGGCTTGATACTCTACTTCTGCTAAGGACAAGGAGATTGTGTTCTGCTTCTTGCTGCTCCAAGTGATCACCTTGGATCCAAGACTGAATGCATAACCTGTTATAGATCTACGATCATCTACATTTCCTTCCCAATCTAAATCTACAAATCCTGCCAATCTAACATCAGAAGAGTCAATGCAAATAATTCCATATTCTATAGTACCTTGTAGATACCTCAAAACATTCTTCGCTGCATTCCAATGACTTTCAAGTGGCTTAGACATAAAGTGGCTTAACACGCTAACTGCATAAGCCAAATCAGGTCTAGTGGTGGCTAGGTAGATCAGACTCCCAACCAGTTGTCTGTAAAGTGTTGCATCTCCCGCTTTTGAGCCATCCTCACACTGCAATTTGATGTTCTGCTGCAATGGTACCAGTGCAGGCTTACACTGATCCATTCTAAACTTTTCTAACAGGCCTTTGACATACTTTGCTTCAGACAAAGATGTTTGACCTGAATCTCTCCAGATCTCGAGACTTAAACAGTGTTTGAGTTCACTGAGATGCTTCATCTCAAACATCTGTGACATTTGCTACTTGATTTCATCAATTAGATATATAGCATCACCTGTAATTATCAAATCATCTACCTATAATGAAATCAGCACTACGCACCCTTGTTCATATTTCATGGTGTAAAGATTAGGGTCATTCTTACTTCTATTGTAGCCAGCTTGTAGAAAAAAATGAATCAATTTTCTCATACCATGACCTAGGAGCTTGTTTTAGTCCATAAAGTGCTTTCTCCAACCTACAAACTAAATGTTATTTTCCCTTCTAGACAAACCCTTCAGGTTTCTCTAAATAAACCTCTTCTTTCAATTCTCCATTCGGAAATGCAGACTTTACATCTAGTTGGTGCATCATCCAATGTTTATTGGTAGCTAAGGCAATTAACATTCTGATGTGTTCAATTTAGCTACAGGGGTGGAGGTTTCTTCATAATCTATCCCTTCTTTTTGTGTGTACCCGTTTGCAACCAACCTAGCTTTTAGTTTTTCTATAGTTCCATCTGCATTAATTTTCGGTTTATATAACCATTTGCAACTTATGACCTGTTTTCCTCTGGGGAGTTCCACCAAATCCCAAGTGTTGTTTCTGATTATTGAATCATATTCATATTGCATGGCTATTTTCCATTCATTACTTTCATTTGCTTCTTTATAAATAGACGGTTCAACAACATTCATCATACTAGTTATAAATGCATTTTCCCTATATATTGCAGGCATTTGAGCTTTCCTACCTGATCTCCTGAGTGGTGGGGTGGTGGTTTCAAACCTTATTTCTTCCTGTTGTTGCTTCTATTGTTGTTTTTGTTGTTGTTGTTGTTGTTGTTGTTGTTGTTGTTGTTGCTGCTGCTATTGTTGATATTGTTCATCCTCTGCCTTTGTTTGTTGTTGATCCTGATTTTTCCCTACATCATCTTCTTCAAAGTACGGAATGTCCCATCCATCATAGTGCTCATCAGTTTCTTCATTATCCTGCTCATGGAATTTAACATCTCTACTAATAAGGATCTTGTGAGTAGAGGGATTAAATAATTGGTATGCTTTATGTGACGAACAATACCCTATAAAGTACATCTGATCGCTTTTGAGTCTAATTTCTTTTTATCTTCCTTAGGTATGTGGGCAAATGCTTTACATCCAAATATTCTTAAATGTTTTACTGCAGACTTATATCCATATAAAGCTTCAAAAGGAGTTTTAAACTCAAGACTTCTTGTAGGACTCCTATTTTTTAAATAAACCGCAGTATTTACTGCTTCAGCCCAAAAACCATTTGAAAGATTCTTACCTTTAAGCATACTTTTAGCACTTTCCGCCAGTGTTCTGTTTTTCCTTTCTGTTACTCCATTCCGTTGTGGAGTATGCATACTGTAAACGGCTGCAAAATTCCATGATCTTCACAATATCTGATGAGTTCATCTTTCCTGTATTCTCCCCCTTGATCAGAGTGGAGAATTTTTATCTGTTTCCCTGTTTGTCTTTTAATCATATTTTTAAACAGTTTAAAGTATTCGAATGTATGACTCTTCTTACTTAAGATATACACCCAAGAAAAATTCGTACATTCATCAATAAACAGTAGGAAATACAATGCACCTCCTAATGATTTTGTCTACATGGGACCACAAAGGTCTGTGTGCACTAACTCCAGTATATCCCTTTGTTTCTTTTCTACTCTAACAAGGAATTCTTCTCTATGTGTTTTTCCAAAAGTACAAGCATTGCAATCATTATGTACTTGCTTTAGGACATGAAGATCTCTTACCATTTCTTTCCTTTGTAGTAACAACAAATAATTGTAATTCATGTGGTCAAATCTTTGGTGCCAAAGCTTTTCTGTAGTCACGCTCGCTGCTGTCAATGCTCGAACCGGTGCATGTCTCACATCCAACTTGTACAGTCCTCTTGTTCAGATCCCTATAGAAATTGTCTTCATTCTATCTAGCAGATCCTTAATGTAGTAGTTAGATTTTAAAAATTCAACTTTCAAATCTTGATCAGTAATCATAGATACAGAAATCAAGTTCTTTGTTATGCCATGCACATACAACACATTATAAATTTGTTTGATATTACCATCAGGTAGAATAACAGAAACTATCCCACATCCTTTGATTTGATGACTTATGTCATCTCCTAGATAAATTTGTATGCCTTCGTTGATCTCTTTAAAATCCTCCAGCTAGTGCTTGTTCCCTGTCATGTGTGTTGACGCTCCTGAATCTACATACCAAATGTCTGCATCAACATTTTCATCACGATCTGCCATGAACAACCTCAAATTCTGCACCTGAGCATCATTCGCGAGATGACCTGCATAACTCTTTGGCTTCTACTATTCTTCATGATACTTCTTTTTCCTACACTCCCTAGCAATATGACCCAATTTTCCACAATAAAAACATCTAGTTTCAGAGTAGTTTTTATTCAGATGCATACCTTGGGTCAGATTTGGCCATTTATGTGAACTTGCTCTGTTTTGTTGTGGACCTCCATTCCCTTTGTAGAAGATTTTCCTCACCACCAATGCAAGATCGACACTCTGGGCTTCAGAGTAAATCTCCTCTCTTCTTCCTACATCAGTATACCTGTCAGCTCTTCAAAATGCGGGATCTTTTCTCTGGCATTGATCCCAATGATGAACATATGATAATCATCGGTGACACCATTCATTGTAATGGTCACAAGATCCGTATTGTCCACTGTATGACCAATATCTGATAATTTGGTTTTCAGATCCTTGATCCTTGCTACGAATGAAGCAATCATTTCATTCTCCTCCATTTTCATGGACAGAATCTTACTCTTGAGAAACAGAAGATGATTTGAATTTCTAATCTCATACAATTCCTTCAGAATTCCCTAGATCTCATTAGCTGACTTACCTTCTCTGATGTGCGTATAATGCAGTCTTTCACTTACATCTTTAACATTGTCCTTGCTCTTCTTTCTCGTTTCTCCCAATCTAGGACTGTTGCTAATCCAGCTGCGGGCCTCAGCTCATCCCCATTCACAATCATCCAGGCACTCTGTGCTTCTAGCAGAGTCTGCATCTTAAACTTCTAATTTGCATCATTGGAACCATCGAGCCCCATTCACAATCATCCAGGCACTCTGTGCTTCTAGCAGAGTCTGCATCTTAAACTTCCGATTTGCATCATTGGAACCATCGAGCTTGTTATGCTCATTCATGCATGCTTCAAATATGTTGTTATTCATCTTAGTGATTTAGAAAAAAAATATCAACAGGTAAAATATGTTAAATTTACCCTAGATCTATGATAGAGACAGATCACTGTTGTTTGATCTCGCAACACGCGCAGATCACCGTGGCTTTCTTCTTAGCCTCCAGACAAGCTCATGTTGTCAGCTACAACCTTGTTCTTGGCTTCCCCACTCAGCTTCTTTGACAGCTACAACCTTCTTCTTGGCTCCCTCATGGAGTTTCTTTGATTTACATAATCATCGCAAATATACGCCAATATCCAAGACAGTCACAAAAATACACCAATTTTCTGTGACTAGTCGCAGATATACACCCAATATCCAAGACTGTTGCAGAGATACACCAATTTTCTGAGACCATCACAGCTGTACACTGAAAAACTGCGACGATCGAAAGAAGTGTAGTAGTGCTATCGTCGCGGCTATCCACTCAAAACCTGTGATGATTTCGATTCAAAGAACCACCCACCAGCCAGCGTACAAGTTCCTCAAACCTGACACTCTGATACCATGATAAAAATGGTAATGTTTGTATTAAGAAAAATAAAACCCACTGGTCAGCTCTACGAAAGAGAGTCTGAACTAGGAGAGTTTGGCTCTGCAGAATGCTCCACATTGTTCATCAACATTACACATTAAATAGAATACATGGTTTTAGGGAAGTTAGAACAACATCCTAAGAAATAGAAACCAATTCCTATCATGAGGCTACGTGAACCAACTCTACCTATTCTAGAATATTCTCCATTATCTTCGATAGTAAGTAATTAATCATATGCATTAATCGAATTTAAAGAAGATGAAGATAATTCGTGAGGTTTTAATACATAAGTAAAGCATACGCGATACATCCACATAACCGCGCCAAGAGTGCTAATGGCCACACGATACATCCACATGGCGTTAACAGATAACGGTTACACTTCCGACAGACTGCATAAAAAGTTAAATTTTGAATAATAAAACATTATAAAGGTCAAAGAAAATTTATAGCAATCAAACCTCGAATCCATTTCCGAGTCCTTTGCATATGTAAGGCTAATAATATTTAAAATTTAAAGTAGTTTACTTATTTGCCCCATTTATTTTAACATTTTTGACACTATAATTTAATTAGACAGAACCCTATCTATTACCATTGAACAAAATATAATTTGCAAATTAAGTCATCCTATAAATTTTATACTTATCACAACTTATAATTTACGAAAATTATAATATTTATATTTTCATGATGTTTATGATTATTTAATATTAACCATTTACTTTTCATAATAAATTGATTGATTTTTAATGAACGATAACGGTGATGATAATCATCGTATCACATCCCAGAAAGTTTGTTTTCTAATTTTAAAACTTCTATAATATTTTTCAAACCACGTGTCTCTAAAAATTTGAGGAAGCTTCTCAGGGAAACCATCCCTTCGTGCCGTCTTCTTGAAGCAACCCAGCGCGTAGCGAAAGCGTATTTTAGCAAAATCCGCAACCTGCACTTTTAAACACCTTGAAAGAGACTCTGTGTTGAACTTCACTAATACTGTGACACGAGTTGCCCAAAATATCAAATATCATATTCCAATGTGACCGAGCCACACAACGTGACAAACAAATGAAGATTCGTCCCGGGCATATAAACTCGACACGTCTACTACATGGTTCGTTGAGACGGTTAGGTCCAACACCCATCACATTATAATTTTAGAATTTAAACCGTTGCCCTAACCGTCTGCACGTGGATTTTGCTTTTGGTTTTGTGATTCCGGTTTGGATGGTTAAGCTGCACTGAATGCCATTATCACCGCCCAAAATGGGATTTTTCATTCATACTGATATTGAGTATGCCCTTATAGGTTGGGTTTTTCAGTTTTCTAGTGAGAAATTCTTATAAACATCTTGATTTATTGATTCTCATGCCATATAGGTAGAGTGTTTTTCAGTGTTTCTGGCGCTGCTTTTATCTGTTAATCTTTCTCTGTATCACAGCCCAATTTTCGAGTTTTTTAGTCCTTCATATAGTTGTTTTGGCTTTGCTATCCCTTTGATATTTTAGGGAGCAAGCAATATTTTAGCAGAGTTTGGCTTTGTATAACAATCTGGGTAGTTTGTGAATTGCAGTTTTCTTTGCTGTTTGTAATTTTTACAGATCTGTCTGAAGTATTGCACCAGTAGGAGATTTTGTAATTCTATCATGTTCTATAGAAGAATTTTGATAGTCACTTAGATGGTTGGATAGAATATTTAGCTGGCTTGATAGAAGATAGCAGAATTTAAAGTTTGATATTGCCTTGTATTTATATATCATTACCTGTGATAATAAGGTGGACGACATGAGGTTAACTTTTATTAGAAGGTTATTATTTTTCATTTTCTTATCCTGTAATGTCTTTGCAAAGAGCAATGTTGTCCCGGGTGTATTTGGTGATCCACACTTCACAGGTTGGGATGGAGTACACTTTGATTTCAATGGAAAACCTGACTCCATCTACTGTCTAATCTCAGACAAAACTTTCCACATGAACATGAAGTTTGTAGGGACGGTGGAATCCACAGTCCAACAAAGAACGTGGATAAAGGCTCTTGGAATTCTCTTCTGGGGTCACAGAATCATATTACGTGCAGCAGAAGGATCAGACTTGAGCCATAATGGGTCCGGATTTTTACAAAACATTGAAGTTGATGGTGCAGTTATTCAGCTTAAACAAGGAGAGAATTATAGGTCGTTAGATGGTGAAATCATTATATCCTATGATAACTATCAACCCCACAAGTTCTTGCCATCTGATCACTACAGTATTTATCTGAAGGACGTAACAGAGATTCATGTTATTGCAGGTCCTGAGATTCCTGACCTGAGGTCTGATAGTGATGCTTTTATTCATTTGTCTGTGGAAATGGAGAAGGCTGTCCTTTCATCACAAGTTCATGGAGTGCTGGGCCAGACTTATTTGAATGCAAAGGGTCGTCTGCATCGAAATTCCTATATAACAAAATGGAATGATCTCTTGGTAGCTCAACAGGTTGATGGGCCGAATGGAGAAGGGTATTTGGATGGGGAAGTTGCTGATTATATTTCATCTGGGATTTTGTCTTCAAATTGCCATTTCTCAAGGTTTGATGCCAACTTTGATCCTTCCAATAAGGTTTTGCCAAAGGTTTCATCTGGCTATTCTCGTAAACATTTGCCTGACTGGGATATACTCGCGGAAAGCGCTTAAGTTGCGGGAACTTCCAGTGTACAAAACATTTCTCTTAGTGTTCACAGATTTGTATTGTAATTGAGGTTGATAAGTGATTAGGGTAAATGAATTTCTCTAGTTGGTTGATAAGTGATTAGGGTAAATGAATTTCTCTAGTTTCCACAGATTGTGTTTGTATCTGCGGCTGATAAATGGTAGCGGTAAATAGATGGCTTTAGAGAAAATAGCCTCTTATCAAACGTCATACTCCAAATTTCCATTGTAATATTTGACGCCAGTGACTGTATCAAGTTTTTTCTATGGTTGTATTTGGAACAAGATATATTTCTTACCCACTCATCTTCCCTCATGGGTTAGGTTAAATTATAACTGAAATATTTGTGATTCAATGAGTAGGGTTACGTTGAATGGTTGAATCTTTATCCCAAAAAACATACTCAAATAGAAGATCATCTTTAGCGTAAACTTCGCATATCATGATAATTTTGTTTTTCCAATAATCACATTATTACTGTGAAGTTTATAAATTTTAAATTTTATGTCATGGTTTTCTTAAGTTATATAATTTATATATCAAATATTAACGTTGTTTTGAAAAAAATGATATTTTATAAAGTTAGTCAAAGATCGCTGTAAGGAACAGTGAAGTGATCGATAACAAAGCGAATTATCAAAATTATACTAAAAAAATAATCTCTACTAAAGCGAATTATCAAAATTATATTAAAAAAATAATCCTCTAACTAAAATAAAATATTACATTTTTTTAATGAAAAACTTAATTTATATTATATGTAAATTTTTGTTCTTATGAAAATGCAATTTCACCATAAAAGAATGGTTTAATATAAATTATATAAAATGACTTATTAACACTCTAAATGTTATATTTAAATAAAAGAAAAAAAAACAATATTAAAATTTAGTTATAAATTTAAAAAAAAAAATTCATTTATTTTTCAAGATGGGTGATAAGTGGATGTGCACCTGGTATGGGTTTCAACTATATTGTAATTTAAACAATAAAAGGGGATTGGTTTCAACTATATTGTAATTTAATAAACAAAAGGGTTTAGATTCTCTCATGGTGGATGTGGAACGATTGGGGGTCAACCCATATTAATAATAATAATAATAATAATATCCATTTTTAAGGTCACAACCAAGCCAGACACCAAATTGGTGTATGAGACCCCCTTGTTTGTGGGACAAGGGACCCACCTCCGAGCAGCGATTTGACTGCTAAGTCTACGAAGGCATACATAATCTACCCTAATATCCATTTTTAAGGTCACAGCCAAGCGAGACACCAAATTGGTGTATGAGACCCCCTTGTTTGTGGGACAAGGGACCCACCTCCTAGCAGCGATTTGACTGCTAAGTCTACGAAGCCATACATACTCTACCCTACGAAGGCATACATACTCTACCCCCCTCTGGTTTTGAACCTGTGACCTCTTAGAAGGAAACACATGCTCTTAACCATTAGGCCCACTCTTAATATTACATGAGAAGGGAGAGGTATGGTATTGTATGAGGAAGATTGTGCAAAACAAATGAATTGGTTGAACTTTCAATTATTGTATGAGGAAGATGGTGAAAAACAAATGAATTGGTTGAAATTTCAATTATGCTGTGACCTCTTAGAAGGAAACACATGCTCTTAACCATTAGGCCCACTCTTAATATTACATGAGAAGGGAGAGGTATGGTATTGTATGAGGAAGATTGTGCAAAACAAATGAATTGGTTGAACTTTCAATTATTGTATGAGGAAGATGGTGAAAAACAAATGAATTGGTTGAAATTTCAATTATGCAAAATAAACGGTTTTGGTTGTTAAGAAAATATCTTCTTGTTAAGCAAATAAATGGTTTTTGTTGGGCAAAAAGTGGATAATGAGCAAGAAATTGAATCAAAATTTAAGTTGGATTCAAGTGACAAGTGAAGGAAAAGGCTTGTTGTTAAGCAAATAAATGGTTTTTGTTGGGCAGAAAATGGATAATAAGCAAGAAATTGAATCAAAATTTAAGTTGGATGAAGGAAAAGGTTGTTGGGCAGAAAATGGATAATAAGCAAGAAATTGAATCAAATTAAGTTGGATGAAGGAAAAGGTTGTTGGGCAGAAAATGGATAATAAGCAAGAAATTGAATCAAAATCTAAGTTGGATGAAGGAAAAGGATACGAACAATCAAAATTTAAGTTGGATGAAGGAAAAGGATACGAACATGTTACTGAGGAAACGAAAAGTAACGAAAAGTGAGAAATACAAACATGTGAGAAATAAAGTGAGAAATACAAACATGTGGGAAATACAAACATGTCGAACATGTTATTGAGGAAATGAAAAGTAACGAAAGTGAGAAATACAAACATGTCGAACATGTTACTGAGGAAACGAAGAAGTGACTAAGGAAACAAAGAAGTCAAACAAATATGAAGATAAATGAGAAGGCATGGTATTGTATGAGGAAGATGATGCAAAACAAATGAGAAGGTATGGTATTGTATGAGGAAGATGGTGCAAAACAAATGAGAAGGTATGGTATTGTATGAGGAAGATGGTGCAAAACAAATGAGAACGTATGGTATTGTATGAGGAAGATGGTGCAAAACAAATGAATTGGTTGAACTTTCAATTGGTATTGTATGAGGAAGATGTGCAAAACAAATGAGAAGGTATGGTATTGTATGAGGAAGATGGTGCCAAACAAATGAACTGGTTGAACTTTCAATTATCAAAAAGAAATGGTTCTCGTTGTTAAGAAAATTTCTTGTTGTTAAGCAAATAAATGGTTTTTGTTGGGAAGAAAATGGATTCAGGTCAATAAACTGAAATGGTTTTTGTTGCGCAGAAAATGGATTCAAGTCAATAAGCAAGAAACTGAATCAAAATTTAAGCTGGATTCAAGTGAGAAGTGAGGAGAAAGGATATGAACATGAAGTCAGACAAAGATGAAGATAAATGAGAGGCTAGGCAAAGCTCAAAATTTCTTGTTGTTAAGCAAATATATCTTTTTTTGTTGGGTAGAAAAAGTGAGAAGTGAGGAGAAAGGATACGAACATGAAGTCAGACAAAGATGAAGATAAATGAGAGGCTAGGCAAAGCTCCAAATTTCTTGTTGTTAAGCAAATAAATCTTTTTTGTTGGGCAGAAAATGGATTCAAGTCAATATGTAAAGCTCGATTCAAGTGAGAAGTGAGGAGAAAGGATAGAACATGTCCAAGTGAGAAGTGAGGAGAAAGGATAGAACATGTCACTGAGGAAACGACTTCTAGCTAGATTCAAGTGAGAAGTGAGGAGACTTCTAGCTAGATTCAGGTGAGAAGTGAGGAGAGAGGATAGAACATGTCACTGAGGAAATGAAGAAGTAAAACAAAAAGAAGCTAGGAAAAGCTTATTTAAATTAATAGTGAAGAGAGCTCATAGAGAAAAAAAAACTTGTTATAGCCAAAATTCTTAGCATTTTTTATCTCATCAATTTTTTCTTTTCTATTCTAGTTAGTGGCACAATGAGATCCAAAGAGCCCGAAGAGTGAGTTCCAAAGAGCCCAAAGAGTGATTCTTATAAAAACTTCGAGAAAGATAAAAGAATTGGTGTGACATTTTATTGCAATTTAAAGTTCTAAGCTTCGTAATAAAGGTCTAAAGGTCTGCATTTTATCTACTATTACTTTATCCTCTACTGGATTACTTCCATTTTAAATTTCAAGTTCTAACAGAAGCTCGTATGCATTTTATCTACTATTACTTTATCCTCTACTCGCTTACTTCCAGAAAACTCACAAACTCCAATTAGTGAGCTTCTAGAAACTCACAAACTCCAATTAGTGAGTCATCAACATATCTAATGGACGTCACTCCAATTAGTCAGCTTCCAGAAACTCAGAAACTCCAATTAGTGAGTCATCAGCATATCTAATGGATGTGATCCAATACTCCAATTAATGAGCTTCCAAAAACTCACAAACTCCAATTAGTGAGTTATCAACATATCTAATGGATGTGATCCAATACTCCAATTAGTGAGCTTCGAGAAACTCACAAACTCCAATTAGTGAGTCATCGGCATATCTAATGGATGTGATCCAATTAGTGAGCTTCCTGAAACTCACAAACTCCAATTAGTGAGCTTCCAAAAACTCACAAACTCCAATTAGTGAGTCATCGACATATCTACATTCATCATAGAAGCAAGTTTAGTAGCCCTAAATGCAAATGGTTCAAATGTTTAGTAGCCCAAATGCCAATGGTGCAAATGGTGGTAGCTACGCAATCCAATTTTTAGAAGAGAAATCTAGTTATTTTGTTAAAAAAAATTGGATTGGTGGAACCATGATATGGGTCGTCGGAGGGGTTGGAACTAGGAGAGGTACATACTGGGTTGGAACTAGGAGAGGTACATATGGGGTTGGAATTGGGAGAGGTACATACCCCTATTTTCCATAGTTTTCGTCACATTAACATGGGTCGTTGCATGAAGGGGTTGGAATTGGGAAATGGAACAATGATAACAGACCCCTTGCTATTCAATTTCGTCCATTGAATGATAGGCCATTCTTTACATTGATTGGTTGGACATATGAAGAGGCCACAATAATCATTACAAAGCATTAGTAACTAAGATCTAAAAGGTCTCAATTCTTAGAATCGCTCACATAGTAACCCTCAACACATGCCAAATGGGAATCCAAGTTGTGTTGAAGCAGAATTGCCGATTGCAAGGCATTCTTTTAACATCGTCTAGGGAGGAGAAAACATTGTAGATTTTTGTCCACTTATCTTTGAGAACTAATCCCAGCAAGGTGAGAATTTGAGAATTTGTTGATGCAAATACAATGAGTTCAAAAATTGTTTCTTCTTACACCTGCAATAACCAATTCCGGTAAACTTTTTCCAGGCATGATCAAGCAACTCTAAATGAGAATGAACTTCTCATTCCATTTCATATTAAGATTCCAACCCACTAATTTCCTTTCCCAAATCTAGCAGAATGAGATTAAAATTTGTAGCGATGGAATCATAAGTGAAGGGTCTGACTCTTGTCTATCTTGAAGAAACATGGCTACCTTCTACCATTCTATAGTGCATGTGTTGTCTAGGAGGCATCATTATAGCATAGAGGGGACACATTGGGTAGCCATGACCTTCAAAAGAATAATAGGCATGACAAGACACACCAAATGACTCTCCACGTTGACGTTGTAAACCTAAACCCACTGAAACATCCCCAACGCTCTGAATAAATAATCCAGAGCCTACCAACTTTATAGAAGGGGTAGATGGAGACTCACCACCTTCAACAAACCCCTCACAAACTAGCACCATTAAATTCGTGATTCTATGTACTCATGTTTCATAAAAAACTAAGCAACTAATTAACAAGTAACCCATTTGTAAAGGATTTGACATCCCACTTTCCAAATTTTCCAATACAATTTTGAAGTCTCAAAATAAAAAATATTTTGTGACTTAGGAAATTCCACGAGTATAAATTCACAAAAACCCTTGAGAACCAAAATGGCCCATTGACTTCTAAACACTACTAAGAAACCCACAATAGCTGGTAGATGGACTAGCCCCAACAAGACAAACCACCTCTATAATTTGAAATCATCATGCAAACAACTCAAGACAAAAGACTGAGAAGGAACACAAATGCAAACAAATAGAACCCTCACCAGCACAAATAGAATCATCTTGAAGCGAGAACAAGCGCCAACAAAAATAATTCTCTAGAAAGCCTAAGTCACTCTTCCCACTAAACAAACTAGCTCCAAAAATAGGGAGGGTGAACTGTGACACTAAAACCTCAAACAAACCTCACATATAAATTAGCCAACCTTCCATGCCAATCGTACATTTTCACTCAACATTGAACTATAAAGAAGCCAACCTTCCATGCCAATTGTACCTCCTTTCCAATATTCGTCTCCAGACACTAAAACCTCAAACATACCTCACATATAAAGAATTCAACCTTCCATGTCAGTTATACATTTTCACGCAACAATGAACTATAAAGAAGCCAACCTTCCATGCCAATTGTACGTTTGCACGCAACAATGAACTTGCTCATGTTGCACTCCTCCATGCCATTAATTCCAAATGCAGTCAAGAGGCGGCGAGCATAGCCCCAACTTCACATTCTTAGCCCCAACTTCACATTGTCATCAACATTTGCACTATTCACACCCCATTGGGATAAATGTTTCAAGTTTATTGTTGCACTCCTCCATGCCATTAATGCCAAATGTAGTCAAGAAGTGGCAAGCATTCACACTCTCATCAACATTTACACTATTCACACCCCATTGAGAGAAATGTTCTTAAATTGATAAAATATAATTATGATTATTTTATATTAAATATTTATTAGATGTTATGTTAATGAATATTCACTTTTAAAAAAAATAAAAATATGTTTTTATTATTTAATAAGTAAAAAAAACAAAATAAAATAAAAAATAAACAACTAAACTTAATTAAATAAAAGAAAAAAATCAATAACAAAAACTGATCATCTATTATATTTATTAAAAATATTTTCTAAAACTTCACCATTATTATAAGTAAATAATAATAAATAAAACAAAAATATTATATTAATTAACTTAACAAATGAATAAATTAATTCATAAAATTCCTTTTATATATCTTATATTTTCATTTGGATACCATTTGAGTGGGATAAAAATTGATTCATTTTCTATTCGACTAGAAAAAATTGGTCAATTTCAAGCTAAATATTAAAAAGATAAAAGTCCTACAAAATTTTATTTACAAAAGTATAAATAAAAAATTATTATATCATATTTTTAATTCATTTAGGTATGGTTCATAATTAGTTTAGATTTATTTTAATTTCAAATCTATCATGTATGAATATGAATCAAATTTCTTTTTATTTAAAAAAAATTGTATCTCAAGAAATTTGATCACTCTTAGCTCTTCATAAATCTATAATTAAAATAGATCAAAATAAATTTACTGTAAATTTATGCAAAGTGAGAACAAAGAAAGCACCCTAAATCTTAGACTTAAATTGTCTAGAAAAATATCACAACACATTATACTTTAAACTATATTTTCGAATACATGAAAGATACATTAGCATAAAAAATGGATAACTCATTGTTTTGAGTGCCTACCACAAATTGCTCCCTGTTTTTCTCTCCAAAATTTCTCAAATTACATGTCACTTAGAAAAAGGCTCTCTACTTACTTGCATATTCAGAGATACATTTTTAATATTTTAATACATTAAAAAGCAAAACATTTAAAACCTAGGATGTGTATTTGTACTAAAACATAAGTTTTTGAACTTGGGGATTGTGCATTCATTATCAGTTTCCGTATAAATGTTTGGATGATATGTATATTCATTCTTAATTATCTACAGAGTGAGGAATTTGTACTGCAGCTTAGAACTTCTTTTAATCTATGTCATTCATCTTGCAAACAAAAATCTTCTCCGTACAAGGACAAATGGTTTTCGTTTTGCTGTTGTATTCCAAAAGATGGTTCTTGTCACTATCATAACTCTGATAGTTGGGATTAATTTTCCAACAGGGCATAGTTCTTGCGATAACTTATTCTAACAAAACAAGAACCGTAGATGACACACTTGTAGCCTAGATTATATTCGGTCCCCTCTTCTTACTCACAAAGTAAGAAAGTAAGAACGCTCCCCTCTGCTTACTCGCAAATTAAGATTAATGAGAAAAAACTGGCCATCAGCGATGTAAGTTGTTATTGCATTAAATATCGATTATAAAGATAGACAAAAATCATAGGGCTTGTAGCAGACTTTTTAATTTCTTGAGATGTTTTTTTTTACGTTAAGACTAATCTAAGTACCTAAGGGGATTTGAACTGATAACCTATCACAAGGAGTGCTTTAACAGGGCACCCAATCATCGTCAATCCAAAACTCGATAACCTAATTTCCTGAAATGTTACTGCTTTAATGGCTTCTAGTTATTTCTTCCCTTCATGGTAATATTTTCCTCATCCATGCTTACACCATAAAACTTAACGTTGAATCCATTGATTTTTCTTCTATTTTAGGTGTGCCACTGAAGACAGAAAGCGAATAATCTAAAACGTCTGATTATCGAGCAGCTCCAATAGATTGAAGCCTCATTTGGGATCGAGAGGGCCATGTAGCATGGGACTAAGAAGAAGGTCGCTACTCAACTGCCACCTATGGCTGGCATCAAACCTCTAAGTATCCCATAAGCCGCCACGATCCAGGATTTCCTCTCCTCAACTGTCACAATCTTCCCACATTGAATGTATGCAAACCATAGTTACCAATCTCTCTCGAACCGGAGAAAAAAATACGAAAATTCGACCATCTGATTCGTATCTCAAATAATTTGGCAAAAATTTGATGTGGTTTATAGGGTAAGTAATTAATCATATGCATGAAGGAAATCTGGTTCAGACTTTAACGAATATCCACATGGATTTGTTAATGTCCTCATGAATGCAACAATATCTTCTAAATCCAAAATAAATGGTGGCATGATCCCAACAATAATTAAGTAGCGAAATTTCTTGGTTTTTGTTTTTCAATTTCATGTTTCCTTCCAGGGTTTTAAGAAGGAAAAAAGAAAGAATATGAGCTGTGAAATGTAACTGAATTTTTAAATATCTTTATATCAAATAGAAATTTTATACAACTTTTTAATATTTAATTTTTAAATATAGATTAAATTATTAAATGAATTTACAAAGATTTAAAATTAGGGGTGAATTTTTAGATTAAAGTTTTATAAAGATTTTAAAATTTAGAGATAAATTTTAGAATTAAGTTTGAGTTTTGAAATAGTTAAAAAATGCGAAAGGAAGAATGAAGTGGTACATTTTGTAAATTGTAATTTTGAATTGTTATATTAGTTAAAATAAATAGAAATTGTTGAAATTTAAAAATAATTTGAAAAAAATAACAAAAATTGTTATTGTTATGAAAAAATATATATTTTTAAATTATTTGAAATATATACTATCAAATTTGTTGTTTAAAAAAATTATATACATTAAATATATATTTAAATACTTAAAATGTATATTATATTTTTTCCATTATAATTTTTTCATTAAAACTTGTACGGTATGTTATCAAATTCGTATCAATTAAAACTTAGTAACTATAATGGAAACGCAGGCGTTGGCGTAATTGTGGTAGTTAATTAAAGTAACCAAAGCATATTTATGTGTCAATCACCGTTGCACACATGACATGAACGTGAAAAGTAGGCATGGTAATTTACATACATTGTTATATGTCGTAGAATTTAAGGTTATGTGATCCATCATATTGTTATATGTTGTTAAATTACAAAAAGATGAAGATAATTGGTTAGGTTTTAATACTTTAATAAAGATAAACCGTGAAATAGTGCATACGCGATACATCCACATAACCGCCGCTAAGAATGCTAATGCCACACGATACATCCACAGGGCGTTAACAGATAATCGTTACACTTCCGACAGACTGCATAAAAAGTTAAATTTTGAATACTAAAATATTATAAAGGTCAAAGAAAAATTATAGCAATCAAATCTGAAATCCATTTCCCGAGTCCTTTGGGGCTAATAATATTTAAAATTTAAAGTAGTTTACTTATTTGCCCCATTTATTGTAACATTTTTGACTATATAATTTAATTAGACAAAACCCTATCTATTACCATGGACAAAATATAATATGCAAATTAAGTCATCTTATAAATTTTATACTTATCACAACTTATAATTTACGAAAATTATAACATTTTTATTTTCATGATGTTTACGATTATTTAATATTAACCATTTACTTTTCATAATAAATTGATTGATTTTTAATGAACGATAACGGTGATGATAATCATCGTATCACATCCCAGAAAGTTTGTTTTCTAATTTTAAAACTTATATAATATTTTTCAAACCACGTGTCTCTAAAATTTGAGGAAGCTTCTAAGGGAAACCATCCCTTCGTGCCGTCGTCTTGAAGCAACCTAGCGCGTAGCGAAAGCGTATTTTAGCAAAATCCGCAACCTGAAATTTTAAACACCTTGAAAGAGACTCTTTGTTGAACTTCACTAATAATGTGACACGTGTTGCCCAAAATATCAAATATCATATTCCAATGTGACCGAGCCACACAACGTGACAAACAAATGAAGATTCGTCCCGGGCATATAAACTCGCCACGTCTACTACATGGTTCGTTGAGGCAGTTAGGTCCAACACCCATCACATTATAATTTTAGAATTTAAACCGTTGCCCTAACCGTCTGCACGTGGATTTTGGTTAAGCTGCACTGAATGCCATTATCACGGCCCAAAATCGGTTTTCTCATTGATATTGATATTGAGTATGCCATTATAGGTTGGGTTTTTCAGTTTTCTAGTGAGAAATTCTTATAAACATCTTGATTTATTGATTCTCATGCCATATAGGTAGAGTGTTTTTCAGTGTTTCTGGCGCTGCTTTTATCGGTTAATCTTTCTCTGTATCACAGCCCATTCTTCGAGTTTTTTAGTCCTTCATATAGTTGTTTTGGCTTTGCTATCCCTTTGATATTTTAGGGAGCAAGCAATATTTTAGCAGAGTTTGGCTTTGTATAACAATCTGGGTAGTTTGTGAATTGCAGTTTTCTCTGCTGTTTGTAATTTTGACAGATCTGTCTGAAGTATTGCACCAGTAGGAGATTTTGTAATTCTATCATGTTCTATAGAAGAATTTTGATAGTCACTTAGATGGTTGGATAGAATATTTAGCTGGCTTGATAGAAGATAGCAGAATTTAAAGTTTAATATTGCCTTGTATTTATATATCATAACCTGTGATAATAAGGTGTACAACATGAGGTTAACTTTTATTAGAAGGCTATTATTTTTCATTTTCTTATCCTGTAATGTCTTTGCAAAGAGCAATGTTGTCCCGGGTGTATTTGGTGATCCACACTTCACAGGTTGGGATGGAGTACATTTTGATTTTAATGGAAAACCTGACTCCATCTACTGTCTAATCTCAGACAAAACTTTCCACATGAACATGAAGTTTGTAGGGACGGTAGAATCCACAGTCCAACAAAGAACGTGGATAAAGGCTCTTGGAATTCTCTTCTGGGGTCATAGAATCATATTACGTGCAGCAGAAGGATCAGACTTGAGCCATAATGGGTCCGGATTTTTACAAAACATTGAAGTGGATGGTGCAGTTATTCAGCTTAAACAAGGAGAGAATTACAGGTCGTTAGATGGTGAAATCATTATATCCTATGATAACTATCAATCCCACAAGTTCTTGCCATCTGATCACTACAGTGTTTATCTGAAGGACATAGCAGAGATTCATGTTATTGCAGGTCCTGAGATTCCTGACCTGAGGTCTGATAATGATGCTTTTATTCATTTGTCTGTGGAAATGGAGAAGGCTGTCCTTTCATCACAAGTTCATGGAGTGCTGGGCCAGACTTATTTGAATGCAAAGGGTCGTCTGCATCGAAATTCCTATAGAACAAATTGGAATAATCTCTTGGTAGCTCAACAGGTTGATGGGCCGAATGGAGAAGGGTATTTGGATGGAGAAGTTGCTGATTATATTTCATCTGGGATTTTATCTTCAAATTGCCATTTCTCAAGGTTTGATGCTAACTTTGATCCTTCCATTAAGGTTTTGCCAAAGGTTTCATCTGGCTATTCTCGTAAACATTTGCCTGACTGGGATATACTGGCGGAAAGTGCTTAAGTTGCGGGAACTTCCAGTGTACAAAACATTTCTCTTAGTGTTCACAGATTTGTATTGTAATTGAGGTTGATAAGTGATTAGGGTAAATTAATTGGAGTTGTCTATAATGCGACTTTTTGGAGATTCCGTCCCGGTGACGGAATCGGGGGGAAGAAATGAGGTTAAATCTTGATTTTTAGCAATTAAAATGGTTTTTTAACTGCATATTTGGATTCAGCGCCCTGAAAAACCCCTGGGAGCCATTGATTGTGCAGAAACTAGCTATCAAACTTGGGATTCCAATGAATTGTTGCCGGATTTTGACCAGAAAAATCCGGGGGAAAGGCTTTCAAAAAGTCGCATTATATACTACTGCAAATTAATTTTTCTAGTTTCCACAGATTGTGTTTGTATCTGAGGCTGATAAATGGTAGCGGTAAATAGATGGCTTTAGAGAAAATAGCCTCTTATCAAACGTCATACTCCAAATTTCCATGGTAATATTTGACGCCAGTGACTGTATCAAGTTTTTCCTATGGTTGTATTTGGAATAAGATATATTTCTTACCCACTCATCTTCCCTCATGGGTTAGCTTAATTTATAATTGAAATATTTGTGATTCAATGAGTAGGGTTACGTTGAATGGTTGATTCTTTATCCCAAAAAACATATTCAATTAGAAGATCATCTTTAGCGTAAACTTCGCATATCATGATACTTTTGTTTTTCCAATAATCACATTATTATTATGAAGTTTATAAATTTTATGTCATGGTTTTCTTAAGTTATATAATTTATATATGAAATATTTACGTTGTTGTTTTGAAAAAAATGATATTTTAAAAAGTTAGTCAAAGATCGCTGGTAAGGAAAAATGAAGTGATCGATAACAAAGCGAATTATCAAAATTATATTAAAAAAATATTCTTACAATAAATATAAATTACTTATTTTTTTAAATGAAATGTAATTAATATTATATTTATTTTCTTAATGAATGACATTCACCAAAAAAGAATTGTTTTATATAAATTATATTTAAAATGAATGCTTACATCAAAATTTATATTTAATAAAAAGAAAAAAAATATTAAAATTATAGTTATATTAATTTATTTTTCAAGATGGGTGATAAGTGGATGTGCACCTAGATATTGGGTTTCAACTATATTGTAATTTAAAATAATAAAATAATAAAAAGGTGGTTAGGATTTACTCTCAACAGAATGTGGTGGATGTGCACTTAGGTATTGGGTGTCAGCCATATTATTAATATTAACCATATTATTAATGTTACATGTGAAGGGAGAGGTATGGTATTGTATGAGGAAGATGGTGCAAAACAAATGAATTTGTTGAACTTTCAATTATTGTATGAGGAAGATGGTGAAAAACAAATGAAAAAGAAATGACTCTAGTTGTTAAGAAAATATCTTGTTGTTAAGCAAGAAATGGTTTTTGTTGGGCAGAAAATGGATAATAAGCAAGAAATTGAATCAAAATTTAAGTTGGATTCAACTTAGAAGTGAAGGAAAATGATATGAACATGTCACTGTGGATAGTAAGCAAGAAATTGAATCAAAATTTAAGTTGGATTCAAGTGAGAAGTGAAGGAAAAGGAAAATGATACGAACATGTCACTGTGGATAGTAAGCAAGAAATTGAATCAAAGTTTAAGTTGGATTCAAGTGAGAAGTGAAGGAAAAGGATACGAACATGTCAGTGACATGTCACTGAGACAAGTGAGAAATACGAAGTGAGGAAACAACAAGTGAGAAATACGAATGACCGAGGAAACGAAGAAGTCAGACAAAGATGAAGATAAATGAGAAGGTATGGTATTGTGAAGTCAGACAAAGATGAAGATAAATGAGAAGGTATGGAATTGTATGAGGAAGATGGTGCAAAACAAATGAGAAGGTATGGTATTGTATGAGGAAGATGGTGCAAAATAAATGAATTGGTTGAACTTTCAATTATAAAAATGGAACATGTCACTGACATGTCATTGAGGAAACGACAAGTCTAACATGTCACTGAGGAAACAACAAGTGAGAAAGATTGAGGAAACAACAAGTGAGAAATACGAACTGAGGAAACAACAAGTGAAAAATACAAACGACCGAGGAAACGAAGAAGTCAGACAAAGATGAAGATAAATGAGAAGGTAAGGTATTGCATGAGGAAGATGGTGCAAAACAAATGAGAAGCTATGGTATTGTATGAGGAAGATGGTGCAAAACAAATGAATTGGTTGAACTTTCAATTATAAAAATGAAAGAAGTGAGGAGAAAGGATACGATCATGAAGTCAGACAAAGATGAAGATAAATGAGAAGCTAGGAAAAGTTTTGAGAAGTGAGGATACGGACATGAAGTCAGACAAAGATGAAGATAAATGAGAAGCTAGGCAAAGCTGTGAGAAATGAGGAGAAAGGAAAATGAGAAGCTAGGCAAAGCTCAAAATTTCTTTTTGTTAAGCAAATAAATCTTTTTTGTTGGGCTTTAAGCTGTATTCAAGTGAGAAGTGAGGAGAAAGGATATGAACATGAAGTCAGACAAAGATGAAGATAAATGAGAAGCTAGGCAAAGCTGTGAGGAGAAAGTGATCCGGACAAATTATAGAGATAACCATATACACAAAAATGCAACAGAAACAATATTTCATTTCATTAATGGAAAATACTAAAATATGCTTACAACCAGAAATGGAAATAAACCAACTAGGGCGATGATAGCTTATCTTTGAGAAGAGATGTGCGGCTACATGCCTTTGAACTGTGTTACAATGAGGCTCGAAGGCCTATTTATTGTTGAGAAACAATTGAAAACCCTTCACATTCCAAAACCTTACCCTAGAAGATGAAACGCCAAATTGTGGGCCCCGTTTTTGGGTAAGTTGGTACATCAACTTCCCGGGGTCGCGAATTGGTCATATTATCTCCATTTGATGCGCATGATAGCCCATTGGAAAGATCTCTCTGAGGACTACAACGGAAAAGATGATTTTTAGGCAAAAAAATCATTGGTGGTAGATTTCCCAAAAAACGTCGTTTAGGGCCTCAAAACAGCTCCGGAAGTTTAGGACCCGAAAAACTGCTAAAAATAGTAAATTGTGCTATGATTAAGGAAACTGAAAAAACTGAACGAAGCACTAGAGGGGATCCAAGTGGAATTAGCAGGTGGCCACCAATATCCACCTGGATCAATCACCCTCACTGAGGAGGATCTACACGAAATTGGCGAGATGGTGAAGGATGTCACCGCGAAGGCCCTCCAGTAGTTTGAAGACGAACACGAGATGGTGTTGGGGGTTCTCTGAGCATAGATACAGGAGTTGCAGGTGCACACTCCACAGGCTAGCACTATGTCAACCAACCTCGCAGTAGGCACGTCTGCGGCTAAGGAAATGTTGCGCGCCCAAATAACCAACACCATAGTGCTGTTGTTATAGCTCCAAATATCACCCTTGGTATTTGTGATGCTTGGTTTATGGCCTGGGGCAACCCCTCCTTCCAGACTTGGTCCAAATATTTTAAAAATAATTTTTTACTCCTTGTACGCTACTTTTCCCTATGATAAAAGCATGTACATGCAGGTTAGATAATACCCAACCCGCATATATGTGTTAAAACACTTAAAAAAAATTCCTTAACTATGGGTAGAGTTCACGGGTTTTACCTATTGATTACCTCCTAGTGCCTGTGGCCCAACTGTTTCCCAACTAAAAAACTAATTGGGAGAAGTATAAGTAAGACTTTTGTGGGAAGGCCTTAAAGAGGAGAGAAGAGATAGAATTACTATACTGAGATTATCCCTTAATCAAGTCTGAAGTATCCCTGTGCTTCAAGCACTTCCCCGAGTTCAGAAAACCCTTGTTTCCTTGAGTGCTGATATTCTCCCTCTTGCTTGAGATATCATGGTATTGGTTATGGAAGGAGGTTGTTGAAAACTGGGACTAGACGGACTTAGAGGACGATTCTGCTTGGAGCTGAAAGAGGAAGACTCAGGTGAAATATTTCCATGTTTATTATAGTTTTCTACAATAAAAAGAAATGTTGTCTTGCTCTTGAGATTGACCTTTTTTATGCATCAGATGTTGTTGTAACTCATGTATGAATGTCATTGAGATGTATAACTAATCATCTTACTTATATGATATAAAGTTGATTTCATTAAATGCTTTATCTATATGCTGCTATGTATGTTCGAATTGGTTGATTCGCAAATTCGAAGATCATCAGGAGTTGCAGAGGGTCTGAACCCTGCTAGAACTACCCAAATGAAGGACATTCAGGTATGTTCATCCATACATAGTTTGTTTATTTAAGCATGTTGTCTGAGTTGTATGTGTGTTTCTTGTTGTAGATTACTCTTGCTCTGTTGGGGTTCTGACCCAAAGCCCTAGGGTACTTATTCACGTAACATAATTGGCGACTCCACTAGGGATAACAATATTGTTATTCCTAGTTTGGGTTGTTCAGTGTCAATCAGGGTTCAATTCTTGGTTGTCTTGCTATGTCAGTATTGCCTGCTCCTGTAGGAACTCAAACCTCAAGTCTGATCTTTTTTATCAAGCCTTGTTTTTTATTTTTCTTGCAAAACTTAGTATATGCGTCTTTGTCTATTTATAGAAGTGTACACAGGCTTTTCCTGTGAATTGAAACCGCGTATACACAAGTTTATTTTGTCAAAAGCATTTGTACACGCACCTGTGCTGGGAAACCATCGCGTATATCATTTTTTGCATGCTTTTTTCAAATCTTTCTACCTAGAAAGATTTGTTTCTTGATCTGTTTGGTTTCTGAGTGGTCAGTTTATGTCTTTAGATTTTAATTATTCAGTGAGTTTACTGTTTTGAATTCTCTCCTTCTTTGAAAAGTTTTGGCCTAGTGTTACCAGGAATAGTGTCCACTCAGATGATGTTATTCCCACTAAGATGGGTGGCTATCTTAGAAACAAACAAGTAAAGTCTACTTTTGTTTTCCTTTATGAAAATAGACAAGAGGAGAACCAAGAAGACCAACCTTAGTCTTGCGCGTGCTTTCCTCTCCTTCTTGATAGAGTTTCGTCGCTTCTTCTTCGTCTGACCAGCTTCAAAGAGAACCTGTGGAATCACAACAACATACTACTATGGAAGAAACAAAGATCTATATTCATAAATAACACAGGACAAGATGTGTGTTAACCATACAAATGCATATATAGACAAGTACACAAGAATATGGAGGAAAACAAGAATAGCTTTATTAAGATGAAAAGTAGCAAGAGGATTACAACCATATGTTCTGACTCAGCATCATCCTCCAGCTAGGAAATCCTTCTTCACCTCAAGCAAAGCTTAGATCACCCAACACTATGAATATACACCAGAAAACCAACAGCACTTCTCTATAAGATACAAAATTCCAGCGTTTGGATCTCTATGATGAGGGATCCATATATAGATGATCACAGGGAGGTGAGCCATCTTCTGGGATCTTGATTAGTGTCCTCTCTCTGATAGTTCCTGCTTCCACTTGGAGAATCATTATCTCTTACTCATTCCTGGTCAAAAACAGAGAGGCAAGTGTCAAAGGGGAAGCTTCTGGAAGATTCCATGATCTTCCACCTCGCATTTTGTCCCTGCCATTTGTCCATTCCCGACCATCGCACCCTACAGAGGATAAATTTAGTATGCATCGCACCTTGTACACTGGGAAGGTGATATGCATTGCACCCTCTACACTGAGCTTTCAGTATGGTCCAGTTTTGACCATTTATGAGCAGTTTTTAGTGGAGAACTTCCAGGAGATGATGTAATCAGCTGACCTTGTTCCTTTAGGAAGTGAAGCAACACTTTTAGGGACTTAGGATCCCTTAGTTTATGGAAATTTATGATTGGGGTTGAAGTGCCCAAAAATGTCTATAACACCTAGGTTTGCTTTTGAGTGAGTTTTATGATTTGTATTTGAACACACAAGGCTTCTTATCGAGGTTCTTGATTGTTCTGGTCTTTTGGAACAACAGATTGTTTTCAATCTTTGTGTCAAACTTGATTATTGGTCTACTCATTTTGCTTTCTGTCATTTCATGGCCTTACACCTTTTCTTGCTTTCAGAAAGTTTCTTTTTGGTGAATTTGAAAGTGTTTCTTTCTTAACTTCTTGGTCAATTTCTCAAAGCTCTTTCACTACTTTTGGACCGTTTAGTGCAAGTTGAAGCCCTCTTTTGTTCAAGTTTTCATTCGTGTTGAATTGGTAACTTACAAAGTTTCCTTGTGCTTTTCTTTCGGTCTTTGAGTCTTTAGTGGCATTTTGAGTGCTTTTGAAAAGTTGTTTTCATTATTTTTTGTAAAAGAAAAATTCTTAAGAAACATTGTTTTTGCTTTCTTTTGCCAAGATTGATTTTGGTTTCTTTTGGTTTTTGAGAGTGATCTGTGATATTTTTTAGTCCTTCTTGTTTGGGGAAGATTTTGTATTCAAAATTTATATTCTTTTTCAAACACTTAAATTGACTTATAAACAATTGCTTTCATTTCTTTTTAGAGTAATATAGAATATTTCATTATCATGTACACCTTGCATTAGGGTAGTTTTGCATCGTTAAAGCATCAATATTCTTTTTAGTTTTTGTGAGTGTGAAGACTGATATGAGAAAAGAAAAGGAAATTTTTTTTGCTTTATAGAAGTTTCTTAGAACCCAAGTAGAAGTTGCTTTTCATCGAAGAACAAACAAGTGAATTTCATATAAGTTAGTTTTTCACTAATTTATTTTGCATCATACAAACACCATTGGTTTCATTTCCATATTGTCCCTTTGACTTAAAAGAATAGCCACTTAAAATCAAGCGCTTAATAAAATAAACTAGAACTTTTTGTATTGTCATCAGAATACACTAACAAGTTTCAAGTTTATTTAGGGCCTTGGATTAGGCGAGAGCAGAGTAAACTCTCCAAGGCCACTCTAAATTGTAAAACATAGAAGTCTGATTAAAGAGTGAAATCCAATAGCTTTAGGGAGACCAGAAAAGCTCTGTGACTGGGAGTTAAGCACGAGGGATTGTGAAGATAAGGACGAGAGATACCCCCTCTCTTACTTGTCGGATCTTACGTCATGATTGTTCCGCCTGACTTCTGATACAAGTTGCTGTCTTTAGTTGTCTATCCTAGGGATCTACACAGGTGGCTGCAGAGGGGAATCCCGTGGCACCTAAGATTGAAATTGCATCACATTCAGCAGTACTTCTGGAGGGCACCCTTGCAAAGCATGGAGGCTTGCATCAGCAAAGGCTGTTGTCTGGAGGTTAGCATAACCACCTCTGATACCTTCACTAGTAGACCTGGGGCGTAATTACCCTAGTCTATTTTCGAAAGTCCCTTATTATTAACTTTCTTGTATTTTGCTATCTAGTCGTAATCACCTAGAGCGGAAATACTTAGAATTTGTTTGATTGATGATCTCTTTAGGGAAATTTTTAGTGTGTGTTCTGTTCTCCTAGTCAGCCTAGCTTCCAATTTTCTTAAGTATTTAAGTAGATCTTATAAAAAAAAATCAAAGTGGCTGACCAACCACCTAGACGATCTCGTAGACTTCGTGGGCTTTCACCTGCGAGTCCAAAGACTTCTCTTAGAAGGCGTAGGAGCAATTATTCCAGTGGTTTTCAACCAGTGGAAGCAGGCACATCAGAGATTGATCCTCCACTTGGGGGCATTAGTAACTCACAAGATAGACCTGGTACTACTACAAAGTTAGAGAGGAACAAACCAGTTCTTTCTCGAGTACTCTTCCAGTCGGAAGATAGTATTGAAGTGGAAGAGCTTTCAGAGTCACTTGTGGCTCCGAATTCTCCTCTCCCTCCTAATCATCCAAACATATTTTTATATATTGGAACTCTGATTCATAGGCCTTCGAGCCCAGGTACACACACATCTATCCCTTAGATGACCACTGTTGGAAGCATGGCGTCCACCACAAGTGTTGCGAGGATGTAGTCTCCCATATCTATGCAAGGGGGAGAAACTATTTCCATCCCTTCTAATACTCCCAGTAGATCCTTATTTAGGTCTACTTTCATTCCATCGATGAGTGGAAGTTCCCAAGCTACTGCATCTAGTTTTGGATTTTTCCCTTTTTGAATGCCCTCTCAAGGTATTCCTTCAGTTCCATTGAATGTACCATCAACCACCTCCATGTCCATGATGAGTGGATCGGCTTCTTTTTAGGGTTTCCCATTTCGAAGTGGTCATATACCACATTCCAATCCGACAGTAGGGTCTATTCCTTTTCCTTTTACAAGTCAAGGGAGTAATCCTTTTCAAATTTGGATAAACCCTGCGGTTAGTGGGATAGGAGCTGGGAATCAATCTTTTGGCCAACAAGGGAATGTGTCGTACTCCCCAATCAATTCATTTCAAAGTTTTCCACCCTTAGCTAATGCTTGGAACCCATACCAGGGGCTGTCATCTCCTTACAATACGTTGTTGGGGGGAACTTTACCAGTTACGGAGGATTTATAGCTAGAGTTGGTCAAACTCTGGGTTATGCTGGACCACAAGGGTCACCTTTTGGTCTAGTAGGTTCTACTAGTTACTTCGGGCAACCTAGTTCTTTTCAAAACCCAAGCCATTCTTTTCAGACTTTTGGGAACCCCACCCGTCTGGGTGGAATCCCCAAGGCCCTCCACGACTTCCTATTCTGGCCACGCTTAATCTGCCAAGCTTTACTAAGTTGATAAACGGTCCAATTAGGTACAATTTGGCTTGGCCTTCGGTCCCAGCCAAACTTCCATCGAATATTTTGAAATTCAAAGGCAAGAATGGTGAAGATATAAGCAACCATGTAACCACATTCCATTTATGGTGCTCATCCAACTCCCTAATCGATGATTCGATCAGGTTGAGGTTATTTCAACACACCTAACAGGGAATGCGACTAAGTGGTATATAGAGTTGCCAGGGGGCACCTTTACTTCTTTTGCCGATTTGGCTAACATTTTCTTAAACCATTTTCAGTTTTTTGTCCATTATGAAGCCGGAACTAAGCTTCTGGCCAATTTCCATCAGGACACGGCTACTCACATTTCAGATCATATCCAGGAATGGAGACGGAGAAAAAGGCTCATCAAAGTTGAAATTCCACCAGAATTTTGTCTCAAATGGTTTTAAAATCATTACAACCCGAGATCTCCAAGGATGTTTCTATGTCTGGCGTCTATTAGGAAGAGCAGGCTATTGTTTGCGCCTAGCAGTTAGAAGTGATATATCTCAGTCTGGGACTCTTCGGAAAATCTTACCGGATGCTCCTAGATCTACGGTTGATGTAGCCAAACTGAAGCCTAGCCCTCATGCTGATAGTATAGTTGGATCGGTTGATGCAAATACGGTGAACCCTTTGAACCAATTGCAGCAGTTGTCTCTACAAACTGCTTCTTCCAACTAGGTTGCACCGTCTACTCCTTCGCCTTCCCAACATTCTTCCATAAACATCGTCCAAGCCTCTAACCTCAAAATAAATCAACAATCCGATGGGAAGAATAAGGGACAATGTAAAAAGAAGAATCAGGAAGGGAAGGGTAATGCAAACAAGCCCGACAATGGTGCCCATGAGGGTAGAAAGGAGTCTAAGAAGAAAGTTAAATTTCCATGCAAGTTATGCAGTGGAGATCATTTGACTCATCTTTGCCCGAAAATTCAAGATGCTCAACACTTGTTAGTGCAGCAAGGGTCTTCTAGCTCCCAAGCTATCTTAACTAACCCTTTCCCCCAAGGGCAGCAGTTTCTTGCTGGCGCGAACTCAAACCCTGGTACCTCTACAAGGGGCAACCAAGAGGGGGAAAATTCCTCAAATGTTTTCATGATGAGTTCTCATGTCAATGTGGCTACATGGTCATGTGATTATGGTGAAGCAGAAACATCTAAGGATAAATCTGTTCCCAGAACTATGGACCCACTTCATATTGAGCGACCCTCTGTCAAGTTTATACCTTGGATACCGAAAGGTTTCTCCAAGCGCGTGACTATTAACCCTAATGCTAGGGTAGCCTAGAACTACTCGATTATAGAAGATCTAGCTCAAAGTCCATGCACTATGTCTACTTTAGAGGTACTCCAGTCCTGTACTACTCAAATAAGTGCTTTTCTTTCGGCAATGGGGACAGTAGATCCATAAAATTCTTTAGTGCTCACTTTTGATATGCTCAATGTCAAAAAGAGACTTCCTCATCATATGGCTTTTCAAATAAATTATACTTACTGGAAAACTAATATTTTTCGAATAGTTATAGATGAGGGATCTTCCACATGCATAATGTCTATGTCATGTTGGAAGGCCATTGGATCGCCTTTAGCTGTTCCTTTACCCACTATCTTAACAACATTTGACGGACATTCTCATAGGCCACACGGGATTATCCCAACCTTTCTTATATGTGTTGGAGGAAAGGTCATTAATATCAAAGTGGAAATCATTGATGCCAACCTGGATTACAATCTCCTCTTAGGAAGGAAATGGATTTATGAAATGGATGTCGTAGTGTCATATTTATTCCACATCCTCTATTTTCCTCATGAGGGGAGAATTGTTAAAGTTGATCAATTAGATTATTCTCCAAGTGATCCTCATGCAACTTCGGATTCTACCATCCCATTGGTGGATAATCCTCGTCAACCTATAGAGAATTTAGGAGTAGGGATGTATTCTTCCTTGATGGTTTTATTTGATCTTCCCCCTCCTACAGCTAGAATCAATACAATTTCATCCTCCAAGGAGCCTTTATGGAAAGAGTTTGTTCAAACTCATTATTTTTCGGATCTTGGGACCTTACATTCGTCTGCAACCACATCAGATGAAGGGCAGGTGGGTGGAATAAAATCTCCTATGTCTGCAGAAGAACTTAGATATGAATCTATCGATAACTCTACAAACGACCATCCCACTCCTTCGGAGGAGGAGTTAGATGGTAATGTGGCTCTTGCTTGGACCCTCAACTCCACTTTTGCTTTGGATTTCTTAGATATATCTTTTCCATATGACGAAACAATTCTCAAAGCAATGATGATAGTAGATCGACCATTGGAAGATTTGCATCATCATTCATATTTTCATCCTCCTTTGCATGAAGTTGAGTCTAGGCCCTCCAATCTACTTACTAGTGATGTTTGTACGGTTTCATATCCTTTGGCTCCAACACAGTTATTTGCCGAAGGTAATATATTAATTGGCTCAAGAACTGTACCTATAAACATCTCTAGGAACAAGCTAACGGAGCCCCCGGATGGGCTCTACCTTAAGAGGCATTTTGCTTAGGTTTTAGCTGAGCAATTACTTCTTTGTATATATTATTATTTTGTGCATATTTTGTCAGGAATTTTTGTGATATCAATCATTCATCAAGTTAAAAACAAACATAAAAAATTTGGAACTGTATATAAATATCATAAAGTTGCTCGTGTGTACATAAAGTGTTCAAAAATAATATACAAAATCGGGACTAAATGCCCATAATCATGTCCAGTCTATCTATCGACTTGACTCAGGATGAGCAGCTAAGAAGGTGGCTACTGCGTTGACCTCACATTGAAGTATGCAAGCCTAGTCTCGTGGTACTCCTACCACGCGGCTCTGCATCTCCTCGGGTAGGTTTTCTACGGCCACCATCTGAGTTAATCTCACCAAGTTTCTTTGGAATGCATATAAGACCCTCTCTGTCTCAACAGCCGCCTCTTCAGCACCTCTTCCACGATGCTAATCCGGATTTAAATAGGAATGCAACAAATTATAGAGATAACCACAAACATAGAGATGTAGCAGAAATAATACGTCATTTCATTAATGTAAAATATTGAAATATGCTTACAAACAAAAATGGAAATAAACTAGCTAGGGCAATGGTAGCTTATCTCTAAGAAGAGATGTGGCGGCTACATGCCTTTGAACTATGTTACAATGAGGCTCGAAGGCCTATTTATTGTTTAGAAACAATGGAAAACCCTAAACATCCAAAAATCTAACCCTAGAAGATGAAACGCCAAACTACGGGACCTGTTTGGGTAAATTGGTACATCAACTTTCAGGGGTCGTAACTTTGGCATATAATCTCTGTTTGATGCACACAATATCTCATTAGAAAGATCTATCCAAGAACTACAACTTTGGGAAGATAAACATCAAACCATGCGTTACACTGAAATTTGTCACCATGGCTATCTGCAGTTAAATAGCCATTTTGTCCTCCTTGTCAAGCCTCAAACCTTTGCTCTTCATGTCAAACTTCAAAAAGAGAGAAAGTCACCTTAAAACATGTTTATCTCTGGGTACGCAGGTTCTCTCTACCTTGCCTACGTGTACGCACTCAAAACACACTGTACCTGCGTACTTGTACGCCCTGTAAGCCAAAGGATGGGTGCGTACTCCTGTAAAGGTCAAAAGGCGCAAGTTTCATCTTAAAAAAGTTACTTGTGGTCACTTCTAGAGCTTCCTAGAAGAGTGTTTGACGTGTATTGAGCACCTCCAGATGGTTCATGCATCCCTATGATAGAGGAACTTATCCCATCAAGAGAGGAGCTACCCATCCAAAAAAGGGAGTATCCCATTGATGGAACTGAATAACCTCCTCTAGAATACTATAAATACAGGCATTGGGCCAAAGGAGAGAGAGGTTGAAAGCTGAACATTCTAAAGGGTAAATGCTGCTGGAATTAGGACTTCCATTGTTAACTTGTGAGGAGAGATCACCATCCTTCCTTGTTGCCATATTGGGAGTGGGTGAGCTTGTCAAAGTAGAGGAAATCTCTTGCTGGACCCTGGGAGGAGCTTGCACAACACCAAGGCTCAGGTTGTAATGGTTCCTTTTTTGTTTCCTTAATACAAATAAGTCCATTCTTCTCAATGATTTGTTGTTAATGAATTATTTCATGTACTCCTTGGTCTATGTGATGAATATGCTTTGTTTTATGATGAATATTCAGGTGTTATGTAATCGTTTGCTTTGTTAGTGTATGCAGGTCTTAAAGTGAAGGAGGAGCTCATCTGGATCAGCAAGGCTGGACTGCTACAACAAGCGTTGGACCTAAGGTAAGATCGGAAACACTTGATCTCTCATAGAATAATGTGTGTTTAGAGAAGGATTGCTCTTGTTTGGTTTGTTTGTCACTAGAGAGTCTTAGACTCCTAGGGAGGTTAGGTTTGTCCGCAAACATAACTCTTTCCGCATGACAAATTGGCGACTCCACTGGGGACTCCATTGTTGGGTTTGATTTTTCCTTTAATCATTGCTTTGATCTGAAAAGAGTCTTATTTCTTTTGCTTTTTGGTTGTTT
>APFE030169356.1:47837-67943 GCA_000404065.3 Pinus taeda
GTGGTCCACTTTATGTCTTCATCCTCATAGCTCCCGACAGGGTAGTACTGCTCCTTGATGGCATTCCGGAACGAGTCCCAGGTGGGTGCGGCTGAAAATAGTGAGCCAGTACTTTCATCCTTCTGCTCGCAGTAGGTTTCCCACCAGTCCTTGACGTGGGGGGCTGCTTTGAGAAGAGCAAAAACAATCTTTTCCCGACTCGAAAATTCATGACAGAAAAATAACCCTCTAGCAGATTTAACCATTTATCTACGGCATCTGCATCTATCTGACCCTCGAATATGAGGATTTCAAAATTAACTTGTACCTTAAAGGGCGTGGTGTTTCCAGAGTAGCTGTTGGAAGCCGATGCATCACTTTTAGGTAGCCGCTGAAGGATTTGGGCAAAGTTGTCCATTATTGCGTTCCGTTGTCGCTCGAGGGCTTCTTCGAGCAAGATTTTGATAGGATCTCTTGCTCCCTCCTCTTTCTTCTCATCCGCCATGGGAGGCCGTCGGGATTTGCGAGGCTGGTCTTGCAAACGTTTGACCAGTTCAAGCCCTAACTCCTTATATCCCGACCTCGTTGGGGACATGCAAAGAAAAACAGAGAAAAAGAAAACCCGCTCTGATACCACTGATCCAGACTTAAACAGGAACGCACCAAATTATAGAGATA
Organism: Pinus taeda; assembly: GCA_000404065.3. NCBI lineage: Eukaryota > Viridiplantae > Streptophyta > Pinopsida > Pinales > Pinaceae > Pinus > Pinus taeda. Next base: position 48,495 of record APFE030169356.1, read on the forward strand.
ACCATATACACAAAGATGCAGTGGAAATAATACTTCATTTTATTAATGGAAAATACTGAAATATGATTACAACCAGAAATGGAAATAAACTAGCTAGGGCGATGATAGCTTATCTCTGAGAAGAGATGTGCGGATACATGCCTCTGAACTGTGTTACAATGAGGCTCAAAGGCCTATTTATTGTTGAGAAACAATTGAAAACCCATCACATTCCAAAACCTAACCCTAGAAGATGAAACGCCAAATTGTGGGCCCCGTTTTTGGGTATGTTGGTACATCAACTTCTCGGGGTCGCGAATCGGTCATATTATCTCCGTTTGATGCGCATGATAGACCGTTGGAAAGATCTCTCTGACTATTTTTTGGCAGAAAAATCCCTAAAGGTAGATTTCCTAAAAAATGTCGTTTAGGGCCTCAAAACGGCTCTAGAAGTTTAGGACCCGAAAAACTACTAAAAATAGTAAAGTGTGCTATAATTAAGGAAACTGAAAAAACTGAAAGAAGCACTAGAGCGGATCCAAGTGGAATTAGCGGGTGGCTACCAATATCCACCTAGATCAGAAAGGAAAATGAGAAGCCAGGCAAAGCTCAAAATTTCTTGTTGTTGAGCAAATAAACCTTTTTTGTTGGGTAGAAAATGGATTCAAGTCAAGTCAATAAGCAAGAAGCTGGATTCAAGTGAGAAGTGAGGAGAAAGGATAGAACATGTCATTGAGGAAACAAAGAATTCAGACAAAGATGAAGATACATGAGAAGCTAGGCAAAGCTCATTTAAATTTATGTGTCTTAATATATTGCAGATTTGTTTTATTTTTGGTTCACTGTATAATAATAGTGAAGACAGCTCATAGAGAAAAAAAAACTCTTTTATAGCCAAAATTCTTAGCATTTTTTATGTCATCGATTTTTTCTTTTCTATTCTAGTTAGCGGCACAATGAGATCCAAAGAGCCCGAAGAGTGGTTCTTATAAGAATTTTGAGAAAGATAAAAGAATCGGTGTGACATTTTATTGAAATTTCAAGTTCTAAGCTTTGTAATAAAGGTATGAATTTTATCTATTATTACTTTATCCTCTATTGGCTTACTTCCATTTTAAATTTCAAGGCCATTTTAAATTTCAAGCTCTAACAGAAGCTCCGTAATAAAGGTATGCATTTTATCTACTATTACTTTATCCTCTAGTGGCTTACTTCCAGAAAACTCACATACTCTAATTAGTAAGCTTCCAAAAACTCACAAACTCCAATTAGTGAGTCATCGGTATATCTAATGGATGTGATCCAATTAGTGAGCTTCCAGAAACTCACAAACTCCAATTAGTGAGTCATCGGTATATCTACGTTCATCACAGAAGCAAGTTTAGTAGCCGTAAATGCAAATGGTGCAAATGTTTAGTAGCCCCAAATGCAGATGGTGCAAATGGTTGTAGCTACGCAATCTAATTTTTAGAAGAGAAATCTAACTATTTTGTTAAAAAAACTGGAGTGGTGGAACCATGATATGGGTCGTCAGAGGGGTTGGAACTAGGAGAGGTACATACCAGGTTGGAACTAGGAGAGGTACATACGGGGTTGGAATTGGGAGAGGTACATACCCCTATTTTCCGTAGTTTTTGTCACATTAACGTGGGTCATCGAATGAAGGGGTTCGAACTGGGAAGTGGAACAATGATAACAGAACCCTCGCTATTCAATTTCGTCCATTGAATGATAGGCCATTTTTTACATTGATCGATTGGACATATGAAGAGGCCACAATAATCATTACGAAGAATTAGTAACTAAGATCTAAAAGGTCTCAATTCTTAGAATCACTCACATAGTAACCCTCAACACGTGCCAAATGGGAACCCAATGGGAATCCAAGTTGTGTTGAAGAAGAATTGCCAATTGCAAAGCATTCTTTTAACATCGTTTAGGGAGGAGAAAACATTGTAGATTTTTGTCACTTATCTTTGAGAACTAATCCCAGCAAGGTCAGAATTTGACAATTTGTTGATGCAAATATAATGAGTTCAGAAATTGTTTCTTCTTACACCCGCAATAACCAATTCCAGTAAACTTTTTCCAAGCATCATCAAGTAACTCTAAATGAGAATGAAATTCTCATTCCATTTTGTCTTAAGACTCAAACCCACTAATTTCCTTTCCCAAATCTAGTGGAATGAGATTAAAATTTGTAGCGACGGAATCATAAGTGAAGGATCTGACTCTTCTCTATCTTAAAGAAACATAGCTACCTTCTCCAATTCTATAGTGCATGTGTTGTCTAGGAGGCATCATTATAGCATAGAGGGGACACACTGGGTAGCCATGACCTTCAAAAGAATAATGGGCATGACAAGACACACCAAATGACTCTCCACGTTGACGTTGTAAACCTAAACCCACTGAATCATCCCCAATGCTCCAAATAAATAATTTAGAGCCTACCAACTTTATAGAAGGGGTAGATGGAGACTCACCACCTTCAACAAACCCCTCACAAACTAGCACCATTAAATTCATGATTCTACCTAGGCATGTTTCAGAAAAAACTAAGCAACTAATTAACAAGTAACCCATTTATAAAGGATTTGACATCCCACTTTCCAAATTTTCCAATATAATTTTCAAGTCTCAAAATAAACAATATTTTGTGACTTAGGATGTTCCACGAGTATAAATTCAGAAAACAGAGACCCTTGAGAACCAAAATGGCCCATTGACTTCTAAAAACTACTAAGAAACCCACAATAGCTGGTAGATGGACTAGCCCTAACAACACAAACCACCTCTATAATTTGAAATCATCATGCAAACAACTCAAGGCAAAGGACTGAGAAGGAACAAAAATGCGAACAAATAGAATGCTCACCAGCACAAATAGAAGCATCTTGGAGCGAGAACAAGTGCCAAGAAAAGTAATTCTCCACAAAGCCTAAATCACTCTTCCTACTAAACAAACTAGCTCCAAAAATAGGGAGGGTGAACTGTGACACTAAAACCTCAAACAAACCTCACATATAAAGAAGCCAACCTTCCATGCCAATTGTACCTCCTTTCCAATATTCGTCTCCAGACACTAAAACCTCAAACATACCTCACATATAAAGAATTCATCCTTCCATGTCAATTATACATTTTCTCGCAAAAATGAACTATAAAGAAGCCAATCTTCCATGCCAATTGTACGTTTGCACGCAATAATGAACTTGCTTGTGTTGCACTACTCCATGCCATTAATTCCAAATGCAGTCAAGAGGTGGCGAGCATAACCCCAACTTCACACTCTCAGCCCCAACTTCACACTCTCATCAACATTTACACTATTCACACCGCATTGGGATAAATGTTTCAAGTTTATTTTTGCACTCCTCCATGCCATTAATGCCAAATGTACTCTTTGGTTTACTGATTTTATCCCAAGAAACAAAGGCTCATTTCTTCCTTGTTTCCTCCTTGCCCCAAAGGAAGTCTCTCTGGATATTTCTGAATTGCTTTAAGACACCTTTGGGAGCTGGGAGGGCTGATAAAAAGAAAACAGGGATTGATTGAAGAATGGCCTTTGTCAGAATCAACCTACTAGCTAGGTTCAATGATCTGATAGTCCATTTTTAAACTTTATCTTGCATCTTGTTGAGCACTGGTTCCCAAATAATTTTGCGCAAAGGTCTGGCTGTAAGGGGAATTCCCAAATACGTTGAAGGGAGGGAATCCCTTTGAAAGCCCAGAATTCTAGAGATATTTCTCTGAATTGCAATGTTAGTATTTAAGAAAAAAAAAATTGATTTGGAGAGATTAACTTCCATACCTGTAGCCAAGGCAAAGTCATTTAGGATTTGTTTGTACGTTGAAGCTTCTTTGACTATGGGAATTCCTTGCAGCATGGTATCATCCACAAATTGTTGGTGAGTCATAGTCTGACCATTCTTTGTTAATTGGAGGCCCTTAATCTTTCCCAAGGCTTTGGCCTATTTAATGGATCTGCCCAGTCCTTCCATCATGAGGATAAAGAGAAAGGGAGAGAGTGGGTCACCCTGCTTGAGGCCTCTAGAAGGAGTGAAGATCTCAAAGGGTGAGCCATTCACCAAAATAGAAAAGCTAGAAGAAGTTACCAGAGCCATAACCCATCTGACCCAGTTGTAATCGAACCGAAAAGCAGTAAGGACCTTCTTGATATAGATCTAGTTCACCTTGTCATACGCCTTAGCAATATCCAATTTCATGATCATACCAACCTGCCTCTTGTTGGTTAGCGTGTGAACTACCTCTGGGCTTGAATAATGTTATTTAGGATTTTTTTGCCTTCCACATAACCAGATTGCTCTCCTAAAATTAAAGAAGGAATTAGAGGTTTCAGTCTGCTAGCCAGAACCTTGGATATAATATTGTATACCACATTGCATAAAGCAATGGGTCTGTACTTATCAGGAGTCAGGGCTGAATCCTGTTTGGGGGTCAGGGAGATGAAGGAGGTGTTGAGGGCTTTTAGAATTGTCCTGTTTCTTCTGGAGTCCTCCACAACATTCAGAATGTCCTGTTTGACAATGTTCCAGTAGGCCTTAAAAAAGTCTACATTAAAACCATCTGGTCTTGGAGCTTTGTCATTCTGCATGTCTTTAATAAACTCACTGATTTTCTCTTCGATTACTGGTTTATTCAGGTTAAAATTTTCCTCTCTTGACACCAGCTTAGGGATATTTTTTGTATTTTCCTTAATGCATTACTCTCTGTCTGGATTGTTTTCCTTAGTGATGCCTTTGAAGTGTTGTACCAACACAGATTCGATATTCTTATGAGAGGTCTGAAGCTCCCCATTCTCATTCAATATCAAAGAGATTATATTATGAGCTCTATTGGCCATGGTGGATCTATGGAAAAATTTAGTATTACATTCGCCTTCTTTGAGCCATTGAATTCGAGACTTTTGTCTCCAAAATATTTCTTCTTGTTTGCATAATTTCTCCCATTCTTGCTGGTCTTTATCAACTTGCTCACTTTTGACTTTATCAAAAGCATTTGTGATCAGTGCTTGATTGAGTTCATGTAGTTTGGTTTCCACTGATTTTTGGTCCACAAAAATGTTACCAAAATCCTTCTTGTTCCATTCTTTGAGTCAAAGTTTCATGTGCTTAAGTCTTTTATGTAGAAGGAACATTTTAGTGCCCTGGATCTGCAAATCTTCGGCCCACCATTTTTCAATTTTACTGATGAAATTTGGGTGGGAGAGCCAGATAATCTCAAACCTAAAGGGTCTATTCCTGGGAGAATCAATCCCCCTGATTTCTAATTGAATCGGCCAGTGATCAGAGCCTCCAAAGCGGAGAACTCTAGCTATTATTTCTCTATTTGCGAGCATAAGCTCCTTTGAGATCAAAAATCTATCTAACTTGGAGGCGACCTGAGCCTCACCTCCACTTTTCTGGTTCCAAGTAAAAATACCATTATACGTTTTTGAGTCAACCAGTTTCATATCTTCTGTGAAGGTTTGGAACGCTTCAGAGTCTTTATTTAGCATTCTGGTACCTCCTTTTTTCCGAAAGAGATTTAACCATGTTGAAATCTCCTCCGATGACCCAAGGTATTCCTTCTTGTCTGCTTCTAAGATCTATTAGGGAGTTTAGGAATTTGAATTTCTCATCTATTCTTTGAGGACCATAAACATTTGTGACCAGGAAGGTATCCACAATCCCCACTGGTTGAATAATTACTGATAAATAATTTCTTGATGCCTCCACATCTATTATGCTAACTTTTTGGGGGTTCCATAGAGTGAGGATGCCTCCTGCTATGTTCTCTGCTTTAACTTCGAGAAACTCAAATCTATTAAGCCATTTGCTATGGATTTGTTTTAATTTCTGAATGGAACATTTTGTTTCCTAAATGAAGATTATGTCCAGTGTTGCTAGTTTCATTCTGTTACTTAGCATTCTTTGTTTTCTTTTACTATCTAGACCTCTGATATTCCAAGATATGAACTTCATAATTAAAGATTTGTAAAGGAGTAACTAGTTAGGTCTTTCATCTTACCCGAATCTATCATTAGCTTTCCACATTCCATCAAGAGCTCATTTTGTTTTTTCATGCTCCTCTTCTTTCCTAGATTTCTAGTTGCTAATCTTGGAGTTGATTTCATAGTCTTCACACCTCTGTGCTCCTGCTTGTGAATATTTTTACCTTTATCCAACCCTCTTTCCTGAGTTTTCCATTAAAACAACCGTTGTATTCTGTTGCATTCTTCTTGAGGTAGTGAATCTATTCCTCCCTTGGTTCCCTGCATCAAGAATCCTTCCAGATCCAGGTTTTCCTTATCTAGAATTTCCTGTAGTTCATGATCTTCCAGATCTACTTCACTTTGGGTCATTTCCTGGTCCATCTCCATTTCTGTTTCACTCATCAACATCTCTTTTTGGTAACCAATATCTTGAGATTGTTTGTTGTTTTCTTCTTTCTCTTTTTCATTAGGGCCTTCCTCATGAGATTGATTTTCCCTCCTGTTCTCTTCATTCTCTTCCAGCACTTGGTACTTGTTATGACTGACCTTTTGCCCCTCGTTATGTTGTTGCTTTAGCCCCTTTTTTCCTCCTTTTCCTCTACTTGCCACTTTGTGAAAGCTTTTTGTGTCCTTCATTGTATTGAGTTTCCCTTTGTTGTCTGCTTTACTGAGAGGGCAGTCTCTGAAGAGATGTCCATGCTCATGGCATCTACGGCATCTGAATGGGATATGCTTGTAGTCCACTGTCTGCACCCACTCCTCATCAAAAACTTCCAAAATAACTTCATCCGGAAGAGCTCCTGATAGATCCATTTCCACACATATCCTTGCAAAGGAGGTAGATTTCCCTCTTCTTGTGGCTTCAGAAACTTTGACAAAACGCCCTAGTTTATTGCCAATGGTAGCTAGCGATTCAGTTTGCCAATAATCAAGAGGTAAAGAATAGAGCCTTACTCAAACTGGAACCGAAGTGAAAGTCTCCCGCTCTGGGACAAATTTCATCATCCAAGGCCTCATATAGAGACCGACTGCAGCATAAAAGTAGGGTCCTCCTTCGAATATTTTGTCTTTATCTTCGATGTTTGAGAACGCCACTGTGAAGAATCCCTTTAACCCAAGATGTAGGTCAATGTTTCCTTTGGGTTTCCAGTGATACTTGATCCATGTCTATAAAGCTTTTTCAGTGGGCCATAGTCCCATGAATTTACAGATTATGGCGTAGGTCCCCATGTGTTCCTTGTGCGCCTGCAGAGCAGGATTATTTAAAATTACTCTAAGAGTGATTTCTGCTTTTGGTTTGCAAGGTCCCTTTTGTTTTTTATCTCTTGAACCCTGATTTCTGTCTTCTGCCTCCTTGTCCTTTGTGCTACTATTTTCCTTTGTCTTGGTCCCATCTGTCTCCTTTTCATTATCCCTGTTCCTTTCATCTACAAAACCTTTGTTGTTCACCACCAGTGTTTTACCTTTTCTGGTTACAGCATCCTTGTAGGAGGGAGTCGAGCTCCCTCCTCTGTCACCCTCCATTGGAAACAATCTCTACAACTTTTTGTAACCCTATCTGCTCGCTCCCACCGTTTTCGCTCTCCTACTCCCCCATGATGGATGGTTCAATCTATGTTTTTATTATTATAGTAAGTAAAAAAGCCCAAAATAAAATAAAATATAAACAAGTAAACTTAATTAAATAAAAGGAAAAAAAATCAAATAACAAAAACTTATTCGTCTATTTATATTTATTAAAAATATTTTCTAAAACTTCACCATTATTATTAGGTAAATAAATAATAAATAATAAATAATTAAATTAACTTAAACTAATGAATAAATTAATTCATGAAATTCTTTTTAAAAAATCTTATATTTTCATTTGGATACCATTTGAGTGGGATAAAAATTGATTCATTTTCTATTCGACTAGAAAAAATTGGTCAATTTCAAGCTAAATATTAAAAAGATAAAAGTCCTACAAAATTTTATTTACAAAAGTATAAATAAAAAATTATTATATCATATTTTTAATTCATTTAGGTATGGTTCATAATTAGTTTAGATTTATTTTAATTTCAAATCTATCATGTATGAATATGAATCAAATTTCTTTTTATTTAAAAAAAATTGTATCTCAAGAAATTTGATCACTCTTAGCTCTTCATAAATCTATAATTAAAATAGATCAAAGCAAATTTACAAATAAATTTACACAAAGTGAGAACAGAGCAAAACAAAATAGTTGCACCCTAAAACTTAAACTTGAATTTTCTAAAAAAATATCACAACACATTATACTTTAGACTATATTTTCAAATACATGAAAGATACATCAAAATGGAGTAACTCATTGTTTTGAGTGCCTACCACAAATTGCTGCCTGTTTTTCTCTCCAAAATTTGTCAGAATTACATCTGTCACTTAGAAAAAGACTTTCTACTTACTTGTACATTCAAACATACATTTTTAATATTTTAGTATATTAAAACGCAAAACATTTAAAACCTAGGATGTGTATTTGTACTAAAACATAAGTTTTTTAACTTGGGGAGTGTACATTCATTATCAGTTGCCGAATAAATGTTTGGATGATACGTTTTACCAATCCTGCATTAAATGCATATTCATTCTTAATTATCTACAGAATGACGAATGTGTACTACAGCTTAGAACTTCTTTTAATCCATGTCATTCATCTTGCAAACAAAAATCTTCTCCGTACAAGGACAAATGGTTTTCGATTTGTTGTTGTATTCCAAAAGATGGTTTTGTCACTATCATAACTCTGGTCGTTGGGATTAATTTTCCAACAGGGCATAGTTCTTGCGATAACTTATTCTAACAAAACAATAACTGTAGATGACATACTTGTAACCTAGATTATACTCGCTCCCCTCTTCTTACTCACAAAGTAAGAAAGTAAGAACGCTCCCCTCTGCTTACTCGCAAATTAAGATTAGTAAGAAAAAACTGCCCACCGGCGATGTAAGTTGTTATTGCATTAAATATCGATTATAAAGATGACAAAAAATCATAGGGCTTGTAGCAGATTTTTTAATTTCCTGAGATGTTTTTTTTCTACATTAAGACTAACCTAAGTATCTAGGGGGGTTTGAATTTCTACATTAAGACTAACCTAAGTACTTATGGGGGATTTGAACCGGTGATCTATCGCAAGGAGTGCCTTAACAGCGCGCCCAATCACCATCAATCCAAAACCCAGTAGGCTAATTTCCTGAGATATTACTGCTTTAATGGCTTCTAATTATTTCTTCCCTTCATGTAATATTTTCCTCATCCATGCTTACACCATACAGCTTAAGGTTGAATCCATTGATTTTTCTTCTATTTTTGGTGTGCCACTGAAGACAGAAAGCAAATAATCTAAAACGTCTGATTATTGAGCAGCTCCAATAGATTGAAGCCTCATTTGGGATCGAGAGGGCCATGTAGCATAGGACTAAGAAGAGCAGCTCCAATAGATTGAAGCCTCATTTGGGATCGAGAGGGCCATGTAGCATAGGACTAAGAAGAAGGTCGCTACTCAACTGCCACCTATGGCTGGCATCAAACCTCTAAGTATCCCATAAGCCGCCACGAACCAGGGTTTCCTCTCCTCAACTGTCACAATCTTCCCACATTGAATGTATGCAAACCATAGTTACCAATCTCTCTCGAACCGGAGAAAAAAATACGAAAATTCGACCATCTGATTCGTATCTCAAATAATTTGGCAAAAATTTGATGTGGTTTATAGGGTAAGTAATTAATCATATGCATGAAGGAAATCTGGTTCAGACTTTAACGAATATCCACATGGATTTGTTAATGTCCTCATGAATGCAACAATATCCTCTAAATCCAAAATAAATGGTGGCAGGACCCCAACAATAATTAAGTAGCAAAATTTCTTTATTTTTGTTTTTCAATTTCATGTTTCCTTCCAGTGTTCTAAGCAGGAAAAAAGAAAGAATTTGAGCTGTGAAGTGTAATTGAATTTTTAAATATCTTTATAGAAAAGAGAGATTTTATATAAGTTTTTATATAGGTTTTTTTTCCGTGCTAGGAATTTTTTTTTTATATAAGTTTTTAATATTTAATTTTTAAATATAGATTAATTATTAAATGAATCTATAAAGATTTTAAAAATTAGGGGTGAATTTTAGATTAAAGTTTTTATAAAGATTTTAAAATTAGAGATAAATTTTAGAATAAGTTTTGAGTTTGAAAATTATAGTAAAATGTGGAGGGAAAGCATGAATGGTGCCTTTTTTAATTTATAATTTTTGAAATTGTTTATATATTAGTAAAATAAATAGAAATTATTGAAATTTAAAAAAAATTTGAAAAAAAAATAACAAAAATTGTTATTGCTATGAAAAAATTATATATTTTTAAATATTTAAAATATATACTATCAAATTTTTGTTGTTAAAAAAAATTTATATACAATTTAAATATATATTTAAATACTTAAAATGTATATTATCAATTTTTTCCATTGTAATTTTTTCATTAAAACTTTTATGGTATGTTATCAAATTCGTATCAATTCAAACTTAGTAACTATAATAGAAACGCAGGCGTTGGTGTAATTGTGGTAGTTAATTAAACTAACCAAAGCATACTTATGTTTCAATCACGGTTACATGAACGTGAAAAGTAGACATGGTAATTCACATACATTGTTATATGTCGTTAAATTACAAGAAGATGAAGATAATTCGTGAGGTTTTAATACATAAGTAATAAAGATAAACCGTCAAATAGTGCATACGCGATACATCCACATAACCGCCGCTAAGAATGCTAATGCCCACACGATACATCCACATGGCGTTAACAGAAAATTGTTACACTTCCGATAAAAAGTTAAATTTTGAATACTAAAATATTATAAAGGTCACACTTCCGATAAAAAGTTAAATTTTGAATACTAAAATATTATAAAGGTCACAGAAAATTTATAGCAATCAAACCTCAAACCCATTGCCCGAGTGCTTTGCATATGCAAGGGCTAATAATATTTAAAATTTAAAGTACTTTACTTATTTGCCCCATTTATTGTAACATTTTTGACAATATAATTTAATTACACAAAACCCTATATATTACCATGGGAAAAAATATGATATGCAAATTAAGTCATCCTATAGATTAGAATACTTATGAGTGCTTATAATTTACAAAAATTATAATATTTTTATTTTCATGATGTTTATGATTATTTAATATTAACCATTTACTTTTCATAATAGATTTATTGATCTTTAATGAACCATAATGCTGATGATAATCATCTTATCACATCCCAGACAATTTGTTTTCTAATTTTAAAACTTTTATAATCTGTTTGCAAACCACGTGTCTCTAAACATTTGAGTAAAATTCTAAGGGAAACCCATCCTTCGTGTCGTCGTCTTGAAGCTACCTAGCACATAGTGAAAACGTAGTTTAGCGAAATCCGCAACCTGAAATTTTCAACACCTTGAAAGAGACTCTTTGTTGAACTTCACCAATACTGTGACACGAGTTGCCCAAAATATCAAAAATCATATTCCATTGTGACCGAGCCACAACGTGACAAACAAATGAAGATTCATCCCGGGCATATAAACTGGACACGTTTCCTACATGGTTCGTTCTCCTACATGGTTCGTTGAGGCGGTTATGTCACACCCTCAAGCCTACAGTGGTCTTTCAACCGTGCCGGTGAGGTGCGGCACCACCGAACACTTTCTTTTTAATAATACTCGTGCAGATGGACTACACCTAAATTCACTTTCTCCTACTTAGTTTGTGATTCTCAACCAAGTTTTATTATGTTATCTTTTATACCAATGAACACCCTTACACATTCATTATCCACAACATTATATAAGAGAAATGCAACAATATAAAGGGAGGGGCAACTCCCTGCAATATGAGTCTGCCCAACAATATATTATACAATCTTTCATTTTTACAATGCACAAGTTAAATCTTGGGAAACCCCAAATTTAAATTTAGCCAATTTTTCACAACTTCGGCAAACTCGGTTGCCCAGCTCGTCGGCACCTCCGCACGGTCGCCGCATGACTCACCAACCCTTCGTTCACATCGTCGCACCGTCGTGTCGTTTGCCGGACTCGGGCCCGCCTCCAGGTCGCCACACACGGGCGCCTCCAACCGAGACACACCTCCGTTCACAATCTCAACACTTCATCGTTTCGTCGTGCACGGCGCGCCCTCACCCGGCCGCCTGTCCGCACGCCCACCGTTCACCCGTTCAACTTCGCCCAAGTCGCCGCACAACTTCACCCGGGTCGCCACACGACTTCACCCGGTTCGCCCGAACGACCTCACCCGGGTCGCCACACGACCTCGCCCGGGTCACCCGAACGACCTCACCCGGGTTGCCACACGACCTCGCCCGGGTCGCCCGAATGCCCTGCTTGAACGACCTCCCGAACGACCTGCCCGAACGACTGTCCGAACAACCTGCCTAAACGACCTGCCCAAACGACTGTCCGAACGACCTGCCTGAACGACCTGCCCGAACGACCTGCCCAAATGACTGTCCAAATGACCTGCCTGAACGACCTGCCCGAACGACTGTCCGAACGAGTTTTCTGAACGACTGTCCGAACGAGTTTCCTGAACGACTGTCCGAACGACTTTTCTAAACGAGTTCTCACCGAGTTCCGCCCATTGTGCGGGCTCATCCACGCACTTTAGAACTCCTTGTTCGAACTTGTTGATCAAATGCTTGATGGTCGTTTGCCTCCAAATGCCCTCCAATATATACGGGCGAGTGGCGGGTTGTGTCACCCAGCCGACCCACACCAAACGCCCGGCCGACTCGTTCATAATGTGTTGCCTCGCCCGGAGGATGGTCGGCCCACCCAACTCATGGGACCGCCCCCTCAACTCGCCCAACACCTTATAAACTCCCCCAAGGTTCATTTCGTTTCATGTTTTGCACGCACTTCACATGGTGGAGTCGCCCTGCCCATCGCACAAACCGCAGGTCCTGACATCCTCCCCCACTGGAAGTCATTTTCGTCCTCGACAATATCTCATCCCGGCAACCATCTGTCACCAAGATCACCATACCAAGGTATATACCCATGAGTATGTCATACATCAGAAATCATCTCAATCCATGATCATCAACCACCATGCCACAATCTCCACATGCTGCTCTCCATCGTGGAAGGCTGGTCCCTCCATCTCAAGCTACATGCCCACTGCAACATATCGTGTCGACCTCATCATGTGTCATCCCATGTGAACTGCTGCCATGATACTCCAACAAAATGCCAGCACATCTCTATACACTGTTAACCCCCATGTCTGAACTAGTCGGATGGCCAGTCCAACTGTCATGCTCAAACCATGAGAATGCACATCCTCATGCCACCATCAGTCGTTTCTCAAAACATCCTGTCACATCATCAACTCGATCAAGAATCCATCCATATAAGTGTAAGCCATGCTCAGGTCCATGAAGTAACCCTCATCTCATATGCAACATGTTGTCCAAAGTAGTTGAGTCTCGGCTCAACCCATGCCCAAGTGTTGCCACCAAGGCATCATCATCGTCGTCACTCCATCACTCCAAAGTGTCTCATATCGATCCTCCACATCAAGTCACTCTTTCAAGCCATTCCCATACATCTACTTGAAAGTATGCACCCCATCCTGCATCAAAGTCTCTGACCTCAGCTCCTCAATGCATCAGATCCTCTAAGTCCACCATATATGAAGTCCCCAAAGTCACAACAATCTCATGTCATCATGAGCTCCATAGGCCATCCCCAACCAACATCTCAGCAAGCATACAAGCCTCGGCCCAAAGGTCTCTGCAAGATGCCTCAGCTCTCCATGTAGTAAGAATGCCCCATAGTCTGCTCATAACTCCATCCAAGTCCATGGCCTTGTTGTACAAGAGTGCACAACCTCTCTATCGGCTCATACATAAAACATCTCCATGTCACACTAGAAAATCCATCTGCACAACATCCCTGTCTTAGCACTCCTCATTGGATGCCCATAAGTGACACCTCTATAAGTGCTCCCACATAATGTCCCTGCATAAGACTGCCATGTTCCATGTCTCCAACCTGATGTCCATGACTAAGTTGCCATGTAGTCCAACCAAGTAGACCCATCACAACAATTGGTCATCCCCATCCAAGCTGCAATCTTCGGTCTAGTGAATTTGGTCACCCAACCATATCATCATGTCATGAGTTTCCTCCATCATAGCTCCTCCACCTAAGTGTCCACCAAGACTATCTCTTGGTCTCGGCCATGAGAAGTCCACCCAAGTGTGTGCCCTTCAAACTGTTCATGAGTCATGCTGGGCTCTTAGCTATGTGGCTAAAGCACAACTCATTCCTCCACAATGATCATCAAGTTCAACCCTTGTCATGGGCCTTTGTACCTTCTCCCACAAGGTCACAAACAACCCCAAAAAGTCCTGCAACAATCAACAATCCTTGCTTCTCCATACAAGGTCTCATCATAAACATCCATGGTAAGATGCTCCCTAGCATCAGCAAATTGGATTTGCCCTTCCCTGCACACGGTCCATCTACCAAATGCTCAAATGAAACACATGTATCAATAGTACTTACGTCATCACCATGAGGTTCCTCCATGAGAGTACCCTCATCCATACATGTCTGCAAACTACATGATCCTGGTCCAACTTGATCAATCTCAAGCTCATCCTCCATCATGATCATGTTTGCAACATCTTCAACTATCACGGCTTCTTCTCCCTTGTCAGGCCAATCTGCAACTTCATCTTGCTCCATTGTCCATCCAAGTTGAAGAAGCTCACCTTCAACATTCTCTTCCAAGACTGCAAGCTTCTCTCGAATCCGGGGATTCTCCTCTTTCATCCACTTCAACCTATATAAGGTAAGCAATAGCTTCCCTTCTCATTCTTCCAAACCTGCCATGCCTTGTCGCACGTCTTCCCCGGTTCGCACTTCATTTGGTCCACAGACGCCCAAACCATGTATACCTGTCCACACGCAGTCCCACTTGCCCACCTGACAAGTGCACAAATCGTATGAACAGCACGTAGTACTACTTGCCCAATTCTACGACACACGGTTCCAACCTTCACCAGCTTCACCAAGCACCTTGCAACCATGAACCGGCCCTTGTTCCACTTGTATGTGAAACTAGCTTCCTTCACCTGCAAGTACTTGCCTCCACTGTCACGAGCAACCTTGCTCAAATATCAATTGTTAAGTTATGTAACAGCTCATGAAACCGGCCCAACCGAGCTACTTCAATGCTTCAACACTTCATCAACCCGGTTATCAGCCTGCTCTGATACCAACTGTCATGACGCCAACGGCGGCGGTGGTCTTTCAACCGTGCCGGCGAGGTGCGACACCACTGAACACTTTCTTTTTAACAATACTCATGCACATGGACTACACCTTAATTCACTTTCTCCTACTTAGTTTGTGATTCTCAACCAAGTATTATTATGTTATCCTTTATACCAATGAACACCCATACACATTCATTATCCACAACATTATATAAGAGAAATGCAACAGTATAAAGGGAGGGGCAACTCCCTGCAATATGAGTCTGCCCAACAATATATTATACAATCTTTCATTTTTACAATGCACAAGTTAAATCTTTGGAAACCCCAAATTTACACTTAGCCAATTTCTCACAACTTCGGCAAACTCGGTTTCCCAGCTCGTCGGCACCTCCGCACGGTCGCCGCACGACTCACGAACCCTTCTTTCACCTCGTCGCACCGTCATGTCGTTTGCCTGACTCGGGCGCGCCTCCAAGTCGCCACACACGGGCACCTCCAATCGAGACACACCTCCGTTCACAATCTCAACACTTCACCGTTTCGTCGTGCACGGTGCGCCCTCACCCGGCCGCCCGTCCGCACGCCCACCGTTCACCCGTTCAACTTTGCCCAAGTCACCGCACGACTTCACCCCGGTCGCCACACGACTTCACCTGGTTTGCCCGAACGACCTCACCCGAGTCACCACACGACCTCGCCCGGGTCGCCCGAACGACCTCTCGAACGAGCTGCCTGAACGACCTCCCGAACGACCTGCCCGAACGACTGTCCGAACGACCTGCCCGAACGACTGTCCAAATGACCTGCCTGAACGACCTGCCCGAACGACTATTCGAACGAGTTTTCTGAACAACTGTCCGAACGAGTTTCCTGAATGACTTTCCTGAATGACTGTCCGAACAAGTTTCCCGAACGACTGTCTGAACGATTTCCCGAACGACTGTCCGAACGACTTTTCTGAATGAGTTCTCACCCGAGTTCCGCCCGTCGTGCGGGCTCATCCACGCACTTCAGAACTCCTTGTTCGAACTTGTTGATCAAATGCTTGATGGTTGTTTGCCTCCAAACGCCCTCCAATATATACGGGCGGGTGGCGGGTTGTGTCACCCGGCCAACCCACACCAAACGCCCGACCGACTCATTCATAATGTGTTGCCTCGCCCGGAGGATGGTCGGCCCGCCCAACTCATGGGACCGCCCCCTCAACTCGCCCAACACCTTATAAACTCGCCCAAGGTTCATTTCGTTTCCTGTTTTGCACGCACTTCAGATGGTGGAGTCGCTCTGCTCGTCGCACGAACTGCAGGTCCTGACAGGTTAGGTCCAACACCCATCACATTATAGTTTTAGAATATAAACCGTTGCCCTAAGCGTCTGCACATGGATTTTGGTTTTGGTTTTGTGATTCCGGTTCGGATGGTTAAGCTGCACTGAATGCCATTATCTCTGAGTAAAATCGGATTCTTCATTGATATTGATATGAGTATGCCATCATGGGTTGGGTTTTTCAGTTTTCTATTGAGAAAATCTTATAAGCATCTTGATTTATTCATTCTCATGCCATATAGGTAGACTGCTTTTCAGTGTTTCTGGCGATGTTTTTATCGATTAATCTTTCTCTGTATCACAGCACATTTTCCGAGTTTTTTAGTCCATATACGGTTCAGGGTTGTTTTGGCTTTGCTATCCCTTTGATATTTTATGGAGCAAGCAACATTTTAGCAGAGTTTGGCTTTGTATAACAATCTGGGTACTTCGTGAATTGCAATTTTTTTTGGTGTTTGCAATTTTTACAGATCTGTCTAAAGTATTGTACCAATTGGAGACCTTGTAATTCTATTCTGATCTGTAGAAGAAATTTGATAGTCACTGAAACTATTGAATAGAATTTTTAGGTGGTTTGATAGAAGATATCAGAATTTAGAGTTTGATATTGCCTTGTATTTATATATCATAACGTGTGCTAATAAGATGGACAATATGAGGTTAACTTTTATTAGAAGGCGATTATTTTTCATTTCCTTACGCTGTAATGCCTTTGCAAAGAGCAATGTTGTCCCGGGTGCATTTGGTGATCCACACTTCACAAGTTGGGATGGAGTACATTTTGATTTCAATGGAAAACCTGACTCCATCTACTGTCTAATCTCAGACAAAACTTTTCACATGAACATGAAGTTAGCAGGGACGGTGGAATCCACAGTCCAACAAAGAACATGGATAAAGGCCTTGGAATTCTCTTCTGGAGTCATAGACTCATAAACGTGCAGCCGAAGGATCAGACTTGAGCCATAATGGGTCCGGATTTTTTACAAAACATTGAAGTGGATGGTGCAATTATTCAGCTTAAACAAGGAGAGAATTACGGGTCGTTAGATGGTGAAATCATTATATCCTATGATAACTATCAATCCCACAAGTTCTTGCCATCTGATCACTACAGTGTTTATCTGAAGGACATAGCAGAGATTCATGTTATTGCAGGTCCTGAGATTCCTGACCTGAGGTCTGATAATGATGCTTTTATTCATTTCTCTGTGGAAATGGAGAAGGCTATCTTTTCATCACAAGTTCATTGAGTGCTGGGCCAGACTTATTTGAATGCAAAGGGTCGTCTGCATCGAAATTCTTATAGAACAAAATGGAATGATCTCTTGGTAGCTCAACAGGTTGATGGGCCGAATGGAGAAGGGTATTTGGATGGACAAGTTGCTGATTATATTTCATTTGGGATTTTGTCTTCAAATTGCCATTTCTCAAGGTTTACTGCCAACTTTGATCATTCCAATAAGGTTTTGCCAAAGGTTTCATCTGGCTATTCTCGTGAACATTTGCCTGACTGGGATATACTGGCGGAAAGCGCTTAAGTTGCGGGAACTTATAGTGTACAAAACATTTCTCTTAGTGTTCACAGATTTGTGTTGTAATTGAGGTTGATAAGTGATTAGGGTAAATGAATTTCTCTAGTTGGTTGATAAGTGATTAGGGTAAATGAATTTCTCTAGTTTCCACGGATTGTATTTGTACCTGAGGCTGATAAATGCAAGCAGTAAATAGATGGCTTTAGAGAAAATATCCTCTTATCAAACGTCATACTCCAAAATTCCGTTGTAATATTTGATGCCAGTAACTGTATCCAGTTTTTCCTATGGTTGTCTTTGGAATAAGATATAGTTAGATAGCGACACGGGTACCGCTACCAGGTACTTCCTAGGAGCTTTTAATGTTTAGGGTACTTATTTCGAACAGATTTTCACCTTTTGATACTTATTTTGAGCAGGGAATGTACATTTGTTTATTTTTTAAGTGATACATGACAGGTCACGGGGTTTGACTATATGGGCTTTGTAAAGTGACAGAGATTTGGAGATGTAGTGAAGGTTTCAACATTTTTTATAGTTTTCAATGATTCTTTGGCAGCTTGTGTTGCAACAATTGCAAATAAGTCTATTTTCTTGAAGTATATCTTGACACTTTAATGATAATAATCAACAAATTAAAGTGATAGTTAGAAAGAAAGAGTAGCATGTTAGTCAGTTTCATTTTATAAATTTCCAAACTTAAATTTCAAAGTTGAATATAATATAGTGTTGCATGAAATCACTTAATAATCATGTAATAATAGCCTCCTTTTTTTTGTTTCAGAGTTTCCCATGTTTCTTTGCTGGCAAGGAATTTCATTGGCAAATTGTCTATAGATTAATGAAAATTTTTTGTTTCTTTGCTTGCAAGGAATTTCATTGGCAAATTGTATATGATTAATATTTTGAAATACCGTCAATCCAAAGTGCACCTCAATCCAAAGCACACCCATCCACCAAAGCACACCCATTCACCGTCAATCCAATTCAAAGACCCAATCCAAGGCACACCCATTGTCAATCCAATTCAAAGCCCCAATCCAAGGCACACCCATTCACAGTCAATCCAATCCAAAGCCCCGTGGGCTAAGATTTTACATATTTCATTGCAAAATGGAATCCCAATTTAATTAGCAAGCTTTGTATGGAAATAAATAAATAAATTTATTTTTATTTTTCATTATTTCATTGGCAACTTGTCTATAGATTAATATTTTGAAATTGAAATTTTCAGCAAGTTTTGTATGGAAATAAATAAATAAATTTATTTTTATTTTTAATTA
>APFE030169360.1:0-13885 GCA_000404065.3 Pinus taeda
AATATATATACAATATTAATTTTGAATTTACTTATATTCAATTTGACTTCCCATATGGGTTGTATACGAGGGAAGTGGGTCTTGATTTGACACCTCCAATGCCATTTCATCATTACAATTAATTCATAGTAGAGCCTAAAGAATTTCCATTATTCTGAGAAAGATTTGTTGAATTATGGAAACAATAATATTCTAATTTAATTTGTCCTTGAATTAAATTGTGAATTAAAAATGAATTTAGTCTTAACAGCTACTTGGAAATAATTAATTATTTTATTTTAAATTAATTAGTTGGAGAAATTTATGTTAGAAGTCTTTCTGAAGTCATGCAAGAGTTATCCCTTAAATTAAGGAGATAAGATTGAGTTATATTTGAGTTTGTAATTAGTTAACTCAGTTTACTGAGTTAAGTCCAGTTAAATTAGTTCCAAACTGTTTGAGGAACTAATAGTGAGTTAACAGTCACTTGATGCATTAATGCACTCAACTAGTGCTACTCGAGTTAACTGAAGATTCCCTCATCAGCAACTCTTGCATGTCTATTTTGAGAAAGATCCAGATGAGATTAATGTTCAAGGACACTGTACTATCAGTTGCATGTGTTTTCTCATGGAGAAAATTCATGCATGCAATGAAGGATTCATCCTTGAGGATTGCACAGTTTTGAAGGCTTGTTATTCCCCTTGGTAATGGACTAATCATCCACAAGGAACAACGCAAGGAAATAGGAGCTTGGAGGGTACAGAGGAAGGTTGGAGAGAAGCCAAGATTGCCTGTGAGCATCTGTGAGGATTGTACTAAGAGCTAGCTAGCTGCAAGAGCTAAGGCTTTATATAATTCCTATGTATTCCACCATGTATTATAATACAATAGTGTGGGGTTTTTACTTGAGACTTTCCCCAAAGTATTGTCATGTGTATTGTGCCATTAATTCTTCTTCTTCTGGTTATATTGTTCAGCTCGATCTTTAAGCTTCCGTAAATTGATAGTAGAAGTAGGTTATAGTATTTTGTTTGATTTATATTGCATTATTGGGTTAACCTATCACAAATTTTCTACATGGTATCGGAGCTATGAACAGTATATTGAGAAGAGAATTTGATGTTTGAAGTTCGGGGTTGCAAGTGCAAATCTAATTCATATCATACTTCAAGGTTGGCCAATGGCGTTCTATGGCTTGAGACTCGAGCATGCCTTGGAAGGTAGCTCAAATTACATAGCATGGAAAGATATAATGGAGGCTATATTAGAAGACAATGGCTTGAAGGAATTCATTAATCAAGAAATCCCAAAACCAGCTTCAACTAATGCACAAGAGTTGGTTGAGTAGAAGAAGTGTGTGGTGAAGTCGAGGCGAATCATCCTTGAGGGAGTTTGAGACCATATTGTCTCAAGTCTCCATGGGAAGGATACTCCATTTTTAATGTGGAAGACATTGAAGGACCTCTACCAGGACAGTAGTGACTAGAGGAAATTGGCGCTCAAGGATAAGCTTTGAAGAATGAAGATGCAGAAGGGTGATACTATTTCCACATATTTGAACAACTTCACCACCTGCAGAGATGAGCTTGGTAGTGTGGCAATAACTATTGTCGATTATGATATGGTGAGCCTCACTCTCCTTGGCATTCGAAAGAGTTGGAATAGCTACCAGGACTCTCTGAATGGAAGGGATAAACTGCCAGATTGGGAATGACTGTGGTTGGATCTTATGCAGGAGGAGATCAAGAGGAGCACACAAGATGGTTCTTAATCAAAGAATGATGATGAAGGAAATCTGGCCTTAGCAAGTAAGGTAGGGAAAGGGAAGGGGATGGCTTCCCATTTCAAATCGAATTCTTCTCATGGAGGGAAGAAGGGTGACATGTCTAAAGTATGATGCTTTAACTATCACAGGATGGGACATTATGCGACTAATTTCCCATCCAAGAAGTCCAAGAAGGGATCCTTGGAAGGACTCGAAGGTGAGGCATTAGCCTCTCAATTTGAAATGGACTTTACCTCATCGCATGGATGGTGTCATCAATGATGGGTTGTGTCTCGTATCTTGAAAGTGGAGCCTCATTCCACATGACCGGTGATAAAAAATTATTCAGTGCCTTAGAGGAGAAAGACCTCAAGATGTGCATAGAGATGGGTGATGACGGAAGGTATAGTGCTTCAAGAGTGGGCACAGCTGCTTTTCATAGGGAGCATGGAGCTCTTCTCACCTTGACAAATGTGATGTATGTGCTTGGACTGAAGAAGAACTTGGTATCGGTCGTGATGTTGGAGGACAAAGGCTATGATGTTGTCTTCAGTAAAGGAAAGGCATTCCTAAGACACATAGCATGGGTCAGACCAAGAGGATAGGGATCAGTGAAGAATCTATATACTAAGGTAGATATGTGAGCATTGAGTACGAAAGCATAATTGGTTGCAAACCAAGACATTGCGAGTTGTTGGGGAACAAGCGGTTGGCATTGCATCATGGGGCTTTGAAGTATGCAACATAATCTACAGACTTCCCAAAGGAAACTTGAGAAAGTTGACACATGCAAAGGTTGTACCTTGGGAAAGTACACCAAGTCTTCCTTTCATGATCGAGACAGTTGAGCAGAGGATATCTTAGAGTGAGTTTATACTGATTTGTGTCGACCATTCTCGACAACATCCATAGTGAAGCAAAGATATTATGTGATTTTCATTGATGACTATTCTCGTAAATGATGGATTTATTTCATGCAGAAGAAGGACCAAACCTTCACAAAGTTTTGTGTCAAAGCTTTGGTCGAGAAAGAGTGAGGGAAGAAGATCAAGGCCTTGAGAAGTGACAATGGTGGAGAATATGTCTCTTAAGAGTTTAAGGACTTTTGTGCAATGAAAGGAATTAAACGAGAGTTGACGACACCTAATAACCCACAACAGAATGGGGTGGACAAGAGGAAGAACAGAACTATTGTAGGGGAAAAACATGCAATGCTGCATGACCAAGGCCTACCATTTCACTTGTTGGTTGAGGCATGCAACATAGCCGTCTATCTGCAAAATAGAAGCCTGCATCCCATACTTGGGATGAAGACACCAGAGGAAGCTTTCTCTCATAAGAGACCAGATGTGGGTCACTTCAAGATCTTTGGCTCATCGGTATGTTGCCATGTGACAAAGGATGCATGGAAGAAGCTTGAGCCGATAGTAGAGTTGGGGATATTTGTGGGGTACACTGATACACCTCACAACTATCAGGTGTACTTTCCTACTAGTCAGAGGACAATGGTTCGCAGAGATGTCAAGTTTGATGAGCAGAAGGCCATGCGATTTTCCCTTGAGAGGAAGCTCCAACTACATGCTGTGGAGGAACTGTTGGTTCCTAAGGGGGAGGAGCCTCAGACTGATGTGGAGCAGCCACACGTAGAGGTTCCAGGAGTGGAGACATCCACTCAAGAAAAGTCTTCTAGATATGGATGGAAGTGCAGAAGAGAAGCTGACATATTGTTGGGGGTTGCGAGAGAGAATGTGGGAGCACCATCTTCTCAGCGCAGATAGAGGAGGTCACCAGAGAGGTACATTGGATACATGGCCCTTTCTGGGGAATGTGTTGAGACTGAGCCATCTTCCTTTGAGGAAGTAGTGCAATAGCCAATTTGGGTTGATGTTATGGTGGAGGAGTATGAGTCCATAGTTCGTAACAGTGTTTGGGACATGGTTCCGAGACTGAGAACAAGTCAGTTGTGAGTTCCCATTGGCTTTACAAGGTAAAGCAAGTTGTTGATGGTAGTGTGGAGAAGCATAAGGCAACATTTGTTACCCATGGTTTTTCATAGGTTGAGGGGATTGACTATGATGAGACTTTTTCTCCTATCGCAAGGTACTCATCTATTAGATCTATGTTGGCACTATCAGCATAGATGGGTTGGAAGATCCATCAGATGGATGTGAAGACTGCATTCTTCAATGGCCAGATTGAGGATGAGGTGTACATAGAGCAACCGAAAGGTTTTGAGACCTTCGATCATGAGTCGTATGTGTGCCGCATCAAGAGAGCATTGTATAGGCTGAAGCAAGAACCTCATGCTTGGCACACCAGGATAGACAACTACTTCACCGTGTTGGGCTTCACAAAGAGTGGAGTGGATGCAAACTTGTACCACATCATGGGGAAAGTAAGTTGTTGATCATCGTACCTTATGTTGATGATCTCATATTGACTGGTAATGATCAGTTGCTCGTGTCTTGCAAGGATGACCTTGCAAGAGAATTTGAGATGAAAGGCATGGGTCTCATGCATTACATCCTTAGAATGGAAGTGTGGTAGAAGGATAGGGAGTTGTTTGTGTCTCAGGGAAAGTATGCCAACGAGATACTCATGGGATTCCACATGGAGAAGTGCAAGACCATGTAGACTCCTCTAGCATATAACTGGAATAAGGAGATTTCTACTTCAAGAGAAGTGGTAGAGGCTACTGTGTACAGGTAGCTTGTGGGTTCACTGATGTACTTAATGAACATACGACTAGATTTGTGCTATGTGGTGAACGAGTTGAGTCAAGCGATGGTTAAGCCTACCAAGATGTTTTGGAAGATTGAAAATCATGTATTGAGATACATCAGAGGCCCGTCTCAGTATGGATTATGGTACAGACAAATAGAGGGATTGAAGTTAGAGGGATTCACTGATGCACATTGGGCAGAGAGTCCATCGGATCGAAAGAGCACATCAAGAGGGATTTTCAACCTTGGGTCAGCAGAAGTTCCTTGGTATAGTAGGAAACAGAGGTTGGTTTCACTCAGCTCAACAGAGGCGGAATACATGGCTACAAGTCAGGAAACATGTGAGGCCATCTGGATGTGGAAAATCCTAGTTGGTTTGTTTGATCAGAGGATGGATCCAACTGTGATCTATTGTGATAATCAGAGTTGTACCAAACTCTTTGAGAATCTAGTATTTCATGATAGGTCCAAGCACATCGACATCTAGTATCATCATCTCAGAGACTATGTAGTGAGGAGGATCATGTTGCTGTAGTATATTTCAACAAAGGAGCAAGATGCTGACATTTTGACAAAGGCATTGTCAAAGTGTAAATTCAAGTTCCATAGAGATAGGATCGGGGTGGCAGATAATCCCTTTCTTGTTGAGAGGGAGTGTTGAAATATGGCAACAAAAATATTCCAATTTAATTTGTCCTTGAATTAAATTGTGAATTAAAATCGAATTTAGTCTTAATAGCTACCTGGAAATAATTATTAATTTATTTTAAATTAATTAGTTGGAGAAATTCAAGTTAGAAGTCTTTCTGAAGTCATGCAAGATTTATCCCTTAAATTAAGGAGATAAGGTTGAGTATATTTGAGTTGTAATTAGTTAACTCAATTTACTGAGTTAAGTCCAGTAAAATTAGTTCCAAACTATTTTAGGAACTAATAGTGAGTTAACAATTAATTGATGCATTAATGCACTCAACTAGTGTTACTCCAGTTAACTAAAGATTCCCGCATCAGAAACTCATGCATGTCTATTCTGAGAAAGACCCAGTTGAGATTAATGTTCAAGGATAGTGTACGATCAGTTGCATGTGTTTTCTCATGGAGAAACTCATGCATGCAGTCAAGGATTCATCCTTGAGGATTGTGCAGTTTTGAAGGCTTGTTATTCCACTTGGTAATGGGCTAATCATCCACAAGGAAGAGCACAAGGAAATATGAGCTTGGAGGGTAGAGAGGAAGGCTAGAGAGAAGCCAAGATTGCATGTGAGCATCTGTGAGGATTTTACTGAGAGCTAGCTAGCTGTGAGAGCTAAGGCTTTGTATAATTCCTATTTATTTCCACCATTTATGATAATACAATAGTGTGGGATTTTTATCTGAGACTTTCGCCAAGGTATATTCATGTGTATTGTGGCATTCATTCTTCTTCTTTTGGCTATATTGTTCAACTCTACCTTTAAGCTTCTGCAAATTGATAGTAGAAGTAGGTTATAATATTCTGCTTTGATTTATATTGCATTATCGGGTTAACCTATCACAGAGTTTCTACACGATTTTCCATTATTTCCAGTATGCAAATACATGTTGAACCACTTGCATTTTTTTCCATCCTCCAAATTGTGAGTTTCATTTCCAATTCTCAAGCTCACCTCACCATTTCGGGCCACCATGACACCATCTACTCCTATAAAGTCTTTGTTCCTTGCCACTCATAACATAAATCCTATACCAGTGCACAATATAATCAGAGAAAACTTGTCTTTCAAGTCATGAAATATTTCATTTCCATTGCTAAGGTCTAGGACCCCTAACTTGGCCTCCTTGCTCCCACATTTTTTGCTTAACATTCCAAGTCTACATTCTTTTGCTCAATGCTCGGGTGTGGCTGACTTCCAATGCATACTCATGGGTATCTCTGCACAAGCTTGATCACTTTAAGGGTTGATTTGGTGAGGAAATTTATGGTTTCTATGTCTTTTTTGCAGCATCACTCAAATTTGTTTTTGTAGAAATCTAGTGTATCATGTAGAGTTTCTCGCAACAACAATTTTTATAAAGCTTTTGTAAAAGTTTGGACTAGAAATTTACTATTTTTGTGTTGATGTTCCGAGTGACTGAAATTAGTCAAAAATAACTAATGTAATCTCTCTTTAATATGCCATAAAACTCCTGAAACAAAAAAATAAATAAATTAAATTAAATTAAAAATAAATAAATAAATAAATAAAAATAACGTTTTCTTCCTTATTTATTAATATTCTAAACAAATTTAATAATAATAATAATAATAATTAAGATAAAACACTTTTATTTACAAATTTTGAATAAATTTTATTATATATATAAATATTTATTCCTAAATTTAAACGAATAGCTTCATCTGAGGAAAAATATATTTTTAATCGCTAGAACCATTCAAACTAAACCATTACCAATTTACATCTTATCCTTAAAATTATGTAAACATATTAGAAATATCATATACTTATCTTCATTATGTATGCAAGTAAGATTTACATCATTAACTACTACAAATTTATATCTTATCTTTAGAGTTGCGTAAATATATTATATACTTATCTTCATTATCCATTCAAGTAAGATTTAGATTATTATTTAGGTGATCTAGTTGTTAAAAAAGTGTTATATAATCATATTATAAACCGTGAATAGATAACAAGTTGAAGCATATCAGGTCAGAATCAAATCTTCTGGCATCAAATCTTCCCACTGCCATGGTCAAACTTCAAAAGAAATATTATAAATCTATATTAGGTGCATCGATTATGAAGACTCTGATATAAAGAGTAAGAATAATATGAACGCTACTTTATCCATCTATTTCTATTTCAATTGATTCTCTTTGCCATTTTACAAAATATCACAGCAATACACGGTGGTTTGAACTTTGAAGCTATAGACGTCCATTAATGCAAACCTTTGGACATATTTGTTGTGAAATAACGCAAACCTTTTTCTCGAACACTTCGCCCTTTGATCACGGGTTGGCATACGATTTGAAGTCCATCCAGACCCAACCCTGACCTTCGAATATTTCCATTGATTGGAAACAATTCGAACGGTACTAGGGTTTTTCTGTTTTCTCTAGTGACCAGTGGTGGGCTCGGTTGCGTGGAATTGATTGAAGTACTTTGTCACGCATAATGTAAATTCGATTTGATGTCTTTACAGTCGCTGAGCAGAATATTTTGCAGTTGCAATGCTGAAGATCCATGCAGAAATTTGCAGAGAAAAAGCGAAACACAATAAGGAGAACAGTTCATATATTACTGCAGCGGCCTTCTATTCCCGGCCAGGACGGGACGTAAGGGTTTTGACTATCATCTGCAACCGTGGATAGCATGGCAGCAGAGATAAAAGCAGACAATAAAATCGGCATGAAAATACGTAGAATTATGAAATCATTCTTTATCATTAGCTTGTACTGACTTTTGTGTTTTTACCTTTTAACATGGACGGGAGAAAGAAGGAAATTATACAGTGTTTTTAGTGGAATGGTATCCATAATTTCTTACCAAGATATTTGATTTCTAAGATGTTCAGACATTTAATATCTCTGAATACGTTGACATGATAATTTAATCATGAAAAACACCATATTTTTCTTACCAAGTTCTTGCAGTCAAAAACTCTTTTTCATTAAAAGAAAAGAGAGTACATTCTCTTAGAAACCATATGAAAGTACCTTGTCTGGGACAGATACTCTTTTCCCCGCATTTTACAGAGTTTTAATGGAAACAACCATACCGAAATCCTGTTCTGCATATTCTCCCTATCATCTCTATTCGAGAGAAACTATGATCAATTTGTCCTAAAAATTGGAATTCAGTTGCTTAAGAGTATAGATTGTAACAATAATACCATAAGGAGACAGCCTTCAAAACAATGCTGTGATGAATTACTAAAGGATATTGAAGTTCTCTGCATTCATGAGTTTGTTGTATAATGATACTTATCTCCATCTGAATCAATTCCCCTTTTTGAAAGAAGATCAGCAATCTGGTTTTGTTCTCTGTAGATGTGAGGGAAGGAGATGGTTTGGAAGGAAGGTTCTAGATTCCTAATGCTTCTCATCCAGTCTGATCAGCTCTATTATTAGTCCCCCTTCCTCCCTTCCACCAAAAGTGGTAAATGATCCACCATGATGACAACACCACATCCACACCACACCCTCTTTCCCTCTTTCTTTGTTGGCTAGCCTAGTCAAACTAAACCCCTATGATAAATCCCCTTAATGTTCTTGTAAATACGTTTCCTTGGTTTTTCTACAACCTTCTTAGGACCAATCTCTCAAGAAAAAGTGATGCTCTTTCTAATCACCTCCCAAACCACCTGAACCTTATGTTCGAACAGCCAAGCATTTCGACTTCTCCATATGGCGTAGATAACATAGAAAGGAAGGGAATGGTAGTCTTAACTATCCTTGGACCAATTAAGAAAATAATTTTCAAGAGAGGTCTCACATCTCAAATGACCCAGTTTAAGAATGGTCATGGCAATGGTCATAACCCCAAACCAAAGTTCCCTCGAAAAAGAGCATCCAATGAAAAGATGATCAACCTCCTCATCATGCATCCTGCACATGGAGCAAATACCCGGTCCATGGAAACCTCTTCCTTGTAAATTGTGCCAAGTGAGAATTCTTTTGTGGATGACCAGCCACACAAGGCATTGGAATTTCATAGGAATCTCCCAAACCCACACTCCCTTGAACCAAATCATAAAATTGAAATATTTTTCCAATAATGGAAAATGGTTGTAAATTTCCTTAACTTTTAGGAACCGGTCTTTAATAGGGCCTTCCCATTGCATTAAGTCTTCCCCTTCTCCAATGAATGTGCTTGCTGCATAAATGTTTGTGATGTATGCTTCCCATTCAGTGGCCAAGTTTGCACTCAATCCAATGTCTATAGCTCTGAGCCAAGCTGAATCTACATTTAATTACTTATTCATGACAACTATATGAGCTACTTTGTATATTCCATTTTCATGAAGAAGGGAAATAAGGGCACTTGATAAGGTGTGATTACCCTTAGGCCTTTAATTGCATCCACGCCTATGTCCACCTTGTTCCCATCCCCCATCTCGTGTTTCCCAACATCCAATGACAAATTTTCATCATGCTCCTCCATATGTATGAGGCGTCATTTGTCCTTCTTATCCCCATGCTTGACCATGACGAGAAAACATGTCCCTTCATATACTTATCTCTCATTATTTTCCCCATATAACATTATCACTGGCTACCCTCCATAGGCTTTTAATGATTAAGTGAGTTGAAATTGTGGGTATCCATAATACCCCATCCCCCTCATCTATCAGTCTTGCAATGACCTGCCACCTTTCTAGATGTAATTTCCCCTTCAACTCCATACCAGACCATATGAATCTCACCATAATCTTGTAAATCTTTTTACACACCTCGATAGGCATAAAAAAAAATGCATCTAGTATACCGAAATACTTTGAAGGACAAATCTAACTAAAGTCAAACACCCTCCAATGGAAATCCCCTTTGATTTTTTTAATGACTCTGTCGAGTAGCGAAGCCTAGTCCTTTTTCTAACATATATTTGCCTTAAGCTGGAATCCAAGATACTTGATGCCTTCTTCCAAATTGTTCACAGAGATCCCAAATAGAATGTAAATCTCGCTACATCTTGGGTCATTGGTGTCATCTGAGATCAATATTGATTTGTTTCTATCCATAAAGAGGTGATATGCCTCTCTAAATAAACAGGTGATTCGGTGAATAATCAATCAACCATCATTGCCATTCATGTCCCTGAATAGAAGGTCATCTACAAACATAAAATGAGTAACCTGCGTATTCCTAGAAACTTTCACTCCCGTGAAACTACCATTTCCTTTAACCTCTCTCATCTTTTGACTCAAAGACTCCATGACGAGAATGAATAGGAGCGACAATAAGCCACATCTTTGTGTGAGGCCTCAGAATGCCAAGAAGAATCTTGTCAGGTACTCATTAATGATGATAGTGAAATTCATGGATTGTATACATCCCATAATTCATCGAATGTTACTCGGGGAGATACCCACTTCGTATAGAACCATATGCAAAAACTCCCAATCTATGTAATTGTATGCCTTTGTCAAGTCCACTTTTATCAAGCTAGCCCTCTTGTTCCTAACTTTGATAGAATGAATACATTCTTGTGCGATGCAAATTACATCTTGAATTTGTCTACCGTCCAAAACACCAAATGTTTCTCGAGAAATGTACTTTGATAGAGCCTTCTTTACCGCATTTCTATAAGATTTGAAATAATTTTATATAAGGCATTACAGACAAAAATGGGCATGTAATCATTTAAGGAGGTGAGATGGTCCTTCTGAAGGATAAGAGAAATAAAGGTGGCATGAAATGCTCCCATTATGTATCCAATTATACAAAATTCCTTTGCAACAACTAAACATCAATAATCATCATGTTAAGGAAATGATGGAATAGTTCCACTCCCCATACGTTTGAACCTGGGATTTTTTCTTTTTCACTAGCCTGAATGACCACCATAACCTCCTCTTTCTTAATCATTTCCCCTAGCTTCTGATTATTCCCTTGTTTAAACATGAGCAGCAGATGCTTAATAATTTTTCGCTAAGTAGAATAATTTTGTTCCTTAGCTTCGAATTGACCCTTGAAATGGAAGTACACCTCCTATTCAATATCCTCTTGGTAAATTAACTATTGCCCCTCAAAACTTCGGATACCCCTCATAAGATTCCTTTGTCTCCTGTTATTAACACATGCATGGAATAATTTAGTATTTCTATGCCCGACAGCCACCCAGAGAGCTTGGCTCTGTAAATGCCTTTTTTCTTCCTGTGCCTTCAGAATTTTGCTTCCTTTCCCTTCCATATCAATAATAGATCTCTTATATGCCTTAGGAAAAAACAAAGGATCATGAGGATCATTGAAATAAATTAATGCCTTATCAATTTTAGAGAGCTTCTTGGCAAACTCTGGTTTTTTCTTTTTAATCCATGAACAAGCCTCCATGTTTAAAATTTTGAGTTTTTTGACAATACTCCCTGTTTGACTATCTGTGAAATTTTTAACTCCATGGCCCTAGACCTCATGCACCAATAAATTAAAGTCATCATCTTGCAACTAGGAAGAGTCAAATTTAAATGGAAGAGGTTGATCGCTTCCCCATCCTTCCCAAGATAGCGTGATCAATTTGTGGTCTGAGAAAAAAGATGGGATGACTCATGAGGAGATGCCATTCATAAGCCCATCCAATGAATTACTGATATGAAAGAGATCAAGTCACTTTGAAATACCCTCCATCCTTTTGTGTCCATTTCGCCAAGTCAGAGCAATGGGCTTTGGAGAAATATCCATTACTTCCTATGAAATCAACAATTCCTTGAAGAATTTGGAAAGGGGGTCAACTGTGGCATGATTCCCCAAAATTTCATGTATGCCCACACTAATATTGATATTGTGGGACAAAATGATCGACCCTAACCCCACTATACCACAGTTTGTGAAGTTGTCCCAAAATGTCAGTGTGCCAGCATATGGAACATAGAGATTGATGAAGAATATCCTTTGTGATGATCCTATCGAGTAACCTGTCAAGAGAAGTCCTCGACCAAAAAGGAAAGTCATGAGGGAAAAATGGGAAGGGTTCCACATCACTCCTAAACCTCCAGAATGCCCAGTTGCATTTGATGCACACACATACCCATTGGGACAAACTGTAAGCATATAAGCCCATGCCCTCTCACTGTTGTACATGGTTTCTTAAAGAAAGATAATGGAGGGATAATATTCCCACACTAGTTCCCTGAGTGCTCAAATTTTATGGGCCACACTCAAGCCCTGAATATTTAATAACATAATGATCATGGAGGAACGAGGGAATCATGTGCATCCTCTCTAAGGACTCGATCATGAACAACCTCATCTAACAAATCAAAAGCCTCAAGTTCACCAAATTCTAGGAGAAAATGGGGCAATTGAAAACACTTGGACAATTTCTTGTATTTAACCAAAATTTTCTTCTTTTTGGCTGAAGGACCCAAGGTAGTTTTTCCCCCTTCCCAAAATCCGACTAGAAAAAGGACCTCCTAAAATGAAGGGTTATGGATAGGGTGAAAGATGTTTCCGCTAGTGCCTTATCTGGCAATGACGAGATGCCTATAGAATCGACATCAGATTTCCATGAAAATAGGTCATTACACTAGTACAAAATGAACAATTAGTTACTAAAAAACAACTAAAATTTGCATATAAACAACCATTTTTCAGTCGGTGACCAACAGTAGCTATTTTATAGTATTTTATAACGTGACCAAATTTTAGTCATTTTTAGCTTAGTCATTAATTGGTTTCCTCAATTTTATCATCTAGTAGTATATTTAGCCAGAAATTTGGTCATTAATTTTTCATTGGTTTAGTCATTCATTGTCGCAATTAATGACCAAATATACAAAAAAATATACTACTATATGAATATCGAGAAAACCAATTAATGACCAAATACATATGACCAAAATGTTTGTCGTGTTCTGAGATACTGTAAATTAGCTACTAGAGTCACATATATGCAAATTTTAGTCATCATTTAAAACCAATTAATGACCAAAGAAATCTGACTAAATTTTAGTCGTGTTATAAGATATTGTAAATTAGCTACTTATAGTTGTATATATGAAAATTTAGTCATTGTTTTAATCAAAAAATTATCATTTGCAGTAGTCATTTATATTTTTTCGGTATTTTCATATTCATTATATAAAAGAAGGATTTAGTAGTTTCTATTCATTTTATTTAATTTCATTCATAATAATTATAAATGACTAATTCAATCATATTTCATTTTTTCATGTTCATCATTAATTAATATAAACTATCAATTTAGTAGTTTTAGATTATTTTATGTGTTTATTATTAATCAACATAAATTAATTAGTATGATTTCATGACTAAATTTAAAAAAAATGTCATGCAATGTGCATGTTTATCTAATATGATAATGCAAAGTTACATGTGTTAATTACAAGGCTAAATAATGTCAAGTGCAAAAAAAAATAAAAAATCAACCATATAAATTTTTAATGAATTTAGACTTCTGTGATCCATAACATTAGTTTAGAGAATCTTCAGCAAAATCACATAATTAATAATTTGTTTCGAACCAACCAGTGTGGTTCATCGTCAGGAATATCTACTTTAACCTTTCCCTATTAAAATACTTAAAATAGTAAGTCTTCTATGTAATCTAATTTAAATTAATCTATATGAAATGCAAGAATGTATAATGTCAATAATGAAATGTAATAAATGTAGTATGTAGAATAATTAAATCTTAATTAAAGAAGCAAAAGAGAAACATTTAGACATATAAATTCAAAAACCTAACTAATT
>APFE030169360.1:14302-27304 GCA_000404065.3 Pinus taeda
AATATCAAGTATTACAATATGAGTTTCCAACTTAATATTGGTTGGACTACAATTTACACATGAAATATTGTTTTACCATTTCAAAACATTATCATTGTGTTTCCAAAGCATTGCAAGTGAATTCACCAACTCTGAAGGCTTGACCATTAGTACCTATGAGTGTGTCTTATGCAAGATATTGGCTTTAAAGGTATCACTAGAAAAATTCTCTTCTCTCTCTCATTTTGCATTTGTCGCTCGAGTGTTATTGTTCTCCTCTTTCTTCAATTGCTACTTTTTACCATCAATATTGAGTTCCACTCCTGAAAATGAAATAATATACAAATCAGAGTATAATACATGAAAGATGATGAATACTTGAATACAAAATAAAGTAGACTATAAAATATTTATACAACATATACCTCAATATTCGATAGTGGCCACTATGCAGCTAGATGATCTGTATAAACAAAACAAATAAAACATCACCATAGAAAATAACACCTTAGGAACTTAGTATTCAACCTTCAACAAAACCTTAGGCACAATCATACCAATTAAGGTACATGTTAAAAATATCACGCAATAGATAACTTGTGAAAACAAATGGGAAAAAAAGATATGAGTGTAAAAAATATCCTTGTTGCTTGTTCTAAAAGAGTCATGTTCCTTAAATTTGGATATTATTTTGCCCGTAGTAAAAGTTCATCGCTATTATGACCTATCTTTTTAGGATCATGAGATTGATCCAAAATCATATTAGATTGTGGAGAGAAAATGATTAAAGTTTCGAAGATGAGTACCTCACTTGGTTGAATGAAGATGCTAGTTGTGAGTAGTGCCAAAACCTTAGGGAAGAAGAACACTAAGGCCTAAGAAAATATATCACCACTTTTCCACTCAAAGAAAAGTTTCAATCCCACAATGGCTTCTTGGAGTACATTTTGTTGGATGGAAATCACACTCTGAGAGATGATTGTCTAATACAATGAGAAGTGTACATATATTGTCACAATGCCCCTCACAGTTGGACCCTATAGTTGTGTCCAATAATATTACTCATATTATAGTATCTAATTATAAAATATGACTATCAAATAATTATTAGTTTTAATAATTAGTCTGAAATTGCGTTTATAATATTTATTTATACATGAAAATATTTGGAAAAAAAGGGTACTTTTTGTGACTAGTTAATGTCGAGTGGATCTAAATATACAAGAAATTATGGTGCCTCACTGTTTCTCTATCGTTATCCGCTCATTGTACTAATTTCTCCCATGTCCTCTACTCATTTTAGCTAATTCCTCTTTGATGATGTCCAATGTCAATGTACTCGACATTTATCCTCAATGTTTTCTTGAGTCAAAGGGAAGCTCCACAAGTAACAACCAAAACATAGCCACAAATATATAATTGGGGGCCAAAATGTAGTGATTATATGACAAGCCAAGAAACATTAAACGCTAATCATCTTCCCTCTAATATTGATTAATAATTTCTTTGCATGATCATGTAATACTAAAGTGTCAAGTAGAGTCATTTAAAGTCAGTCATCCATCAATATCACCTTTGAGAGTATTTAGTATTTAATACTTCCTATTACACACACAGTAAATCATCAACTTCAAGGATAGCAATATAAACACAACAAAAATGAAATTATAAGAAATGCTAGGAAGTGAAATGCGACTAATGATTTCATAGAAATATAATGATACGATTTACCTATAGGATTTGTCTCTGTCACACAAACCTCTTTTCGTAATAAAATTATAAATCCCACATCTCCATTCATCGTCCTTGATGTACCAATCATTTACAGTGGAATACTTTATTGTTGCTCCCTTGATGCAATAGAGATCCACTACTGTGGCATGGAGATGATTGGTGTCATAAAATGGTGCAATGCATCCTTCAATATATGCCACAGAACTCCTCCCACCTCACAAAATGCCTCTCATCTACAACAATAATATTCATCTCAAACTGCCTGGTATCCATCTCATTAATCCTGAAATAAGTGGATATTTCCATGGGTGACAAAGTGTGCTTTGGGATTTAATAGAAGGAACTATCACTAAAAAAGATAAAAATACAATGCAGCATAGTAGTTATCACCACAAGGAACAACCCTACCAAGCTACTTCCTAACTACATAAAGGTACTCTCGAATTACCTGTTATAATGAACAAAAGATAAGATCAACTCCCTATAGAGTCTACCTATGCATGGTAGCAATGAAAACATTGTCCAAAACAACAAATACTACAACATTGGTCAATTTCTTCTTCTATTTAAGGGCATGCCCAACTTTTGAAAAGTATCAAGAAGGTCATGGTCCACCTCATCCATAATCCTCTTCTTCTTCTACTCCCTCTGTTTAAGTTCATAATAATAGGAAAGGTCTTGGAAATTGATGGGTGGGTAAAACTTATCATACCATTTGGGTTCTTGAATTTTTATTCATTGTTTGTAAGCATTGAATCTAAATCGTAAAAGTCATTCAGGTTCATTCCTTTTAGCTGAAATTAACCTAAGCCTTGAAGAGTTGTAAGGTTTAATGGATCTAAGTATATTCTACTTAAAATATAGTAACATGGTTTAAAACTGTAGGCATTGATATCATAATCTAAGGATGAAACATAAAATATTTTATTTTCAGTATTACAAGAAATTTTAATTTTATTTAACAAAGTTTGAGGAAGGTCTAGCATTTTAATCCTACCAGAAAATTTACTTGCCTCACTCGAGCCCTTTGAATTTGGGCATGGTAGATTCCAATACACAAACAATTGAACACTAAAATAAGGTGAAAGGAAAAAATAAAATTTCATGCATTTTGACCGTAGAAATGTTAGGGAGGAGCAAATTGATCTATAAAATAAGGAGATGCAAAATGCCTACTTGTCCATTGTCCTTCGATGAAATGTTGGCCACAATCAAAATTTTCATTATCATGATCATTAAACCCTTTGTACAATAATGACATGCAAAATGCTTACTTGTGCATTTTCTTTTGATGAATTCTTGGCCACAATGAAGATCTGCATTTTCATAATCATTAAACCTTCAACTCTAGATACAATTTATGCTTTCATCATATAAACCCTCGAAATCGTTTACCCATAAGAACAAAAATAATCTTTAGTGAAAAGGAATAACTCTCCATAGTCGAAATTCATACCCATGTAAAAATTACCAAAATCTCAATAAAGACATGTAAAATGCTTACTTGTGCATTGTTGGCTGCAATCAAGATTTGCATTATCATAATCATTAAACCCTCAACTCTAGATAAAATTTATGCTTTGATCATATAAACCCTCGAAATTGTTTACCCATAAGAACAAAAATCATATTTAGTAAAAAGGAGGAACTAAATTCATACTCATGTAAAAATTACCAAAATTTTCAAGATCTTCATTATCATAATCATTAAACCCTCAACTCTAGATAAAATTTATGCTTTGATCATATAAACACTCAAAATTGTTTACACATAAGAACAAAAATCATCTTTAGTAAAAAAGAACTCTCGAGAGTCCAGATTCATACCCATGTAAAAATTGCCAAAATTTTCAAGATATTATCATAATCATTAAACCCTCAACTATAGATAAAATTTATGCTATGATCATATAAACCCTCGAAATTGTTTACCCATAGGAAAAAAAATCATCTTTAGTAAAAAGGAAGAACTCCCAAGGGTCCAAATTCATACCCATGTAAAAATTACCAAAATCTCCATGCCGAATGACCTTTCCCTTCATCTAATTGTTGATGCTCTCCTTTGGTATTTCCCATGCAAACTCAACCTCAGCTTTGAATCCCATGAAATCTCCTTTGGTATTTCCCATGCAAACTCAACCTCAGCTTTGAATCCCATGAAATCCATAGATCGTGTTGATGTTATTCCTTCTTCTGCATGTAGATCGTGTTGATGTTATTCCTTCTTCTGCCATTTTCATGCAGATATAGACAAGGGAGAGAAAAATGCAGTGCTACAATGTGATGTTGTAATTTGTGAATATTTTATTTGAACCCAAAGCTAAACTAGAAATGAAAAAGAAAATAAATATTGATAATATAAAATAAAATACATAAATTGAAATTGGGTTAAATGATTTACTTTTAATAAGAATTTGTTATTTTTGCATAAGGCTCTCGGTTAAAAAGAATAAGAATAAGATAAAAATGATACTAGGGTGAGTGTAAACATTTAAATATGACCTCAATTAATAATAAAAAGTTAAATTAATAAAAATAGTAAAATTTAATTTGATATATTTTGATCTTGTCATTAACTTGTGAATAGGCTTTGTTACAATACCATTTGCCAATACCATGACTTATCAATACTACAAGGCCAAAAACCATAACTTATTTCACAACCAAAATATTTTATAACAATATTACAAGATTCTTAAGGGTGGATATTCACCCCCATATTACGGTAGATATTATTAACTTGTAAAAAATAGAATTTGTTACAATACCATGGGTAAATACCATGGATTATCAATACCTCATGCCCAAAAAACATAAATGATTTCACAGTGAGAATTTTTTATAGCAATATGGCAAGATTGTTAACCATTGATATTCACCCTCACTTTACCATGGATATTAACTTGTAAATAAGATTTATTACAATACCATGGGCCAATACCATGGCTTATCAGTACCACATGCCAAAAAACAATAACTTATTTCATAGTAAAAATATTTTATTTTAATTTAATTTTACAACATTTTTTTAATTGAATCTAAAAGGAAAAATGTTACAATTTGAGATATATCTAAAAACACTATATCCTCACGACTACTAAAGTATTCCCATAGAAATTAAATTATTGTTTTAATAAAATTAAGCTAAGATGGATCTATGCCGGTTATATATATATATATATATATATATATATATATATATTATATATATATTATATATATATATATATATATATATATATTATATATATATATCTTAGTTAAGGATCCAATGGAATGAGAGCAAGCAAAATTGACTAATTTATAATAGATTAAATATAGTGCATGACTTTTTAAATTTTTTCGTTATTTATTTTCTTTCACACTATTGATCCAAAATATAGGTTTAATAGTTTACAACCAATAAAGTCTTTTTAATTTGGATAATTTCTTAAACACAATACAATGTCATCAAATTTAAGAGAGAGTTGGGGAGGGGGCGGAGAGAGGGAGGGAGATAGTGAAAAAGTTGGAGGAGAGAGAAAGGGAGAGTGATGGGGAGGAAAGAGGGTGAGGTGGGAGAGAGGGAGTGAGAGGAAGGAAGAGAGAGGGGAGAGAGAGAGAAATGGAGTTGGAGTGGGGGAGAGAGGGAGGAAAGAAAAATACATAGAGAGATAGAGGTGGAGAGGGAGAGGAGTGAGAAGGGAGAGATGGAGAGAGAGTGAGGGAGAGAGGAGAGGAGGGAAGAGAAATAAGAGGAGAGGATAAAGATAGGGAGAGAATGGGAAGGGAGAGAGATGGAAACATATAGATGGAGAAGGAAAGAAGGCAGGGAGATGGTGATAGAGTTGGAAGGAAGAGATAGAGAGAGGGAGAGCGATTTTTTTGGGGGGGGAAATAGAGGGAGGTGGGAGATAAGGGATAAAGAGGAAGGAAGATAGATATGAGGAGAGAGAGATGGAATTGGATGGGTTGGGAGAGGGAGGGAACAAAAAATACATAGAGGGAGAAAGGTGGAGAGAGAGAGAGGGGGTGAAACAAGAGTTATGGAGAGAGAGTGAGGGAGAGAGAGGGTGTGTATGTTTGGGGGGTGAGATAGAGAGAGGGAATAACAACAAGACACAAATACAAATATAGATATTATATAATAATATGTAACTAACCTAGATCCATATTAACCCTATAACTATAGAGTGCCAATAGAGATCCACTCTCTTGAGGTGCAAACATTTCCTCAAGTTTTTCACTAGCAAAAAAATTTTGCACCTCGAGAGATTGGACCCCTCTCAGTACTTGATAGGTTCAGGGTTAAGATGGATTTATGCTGGTTAATGTGAAATTAAAGTAGTTTTTATTTGATATTATAGTCTTAAAAAAAAATTCCCTTCAAATTAATTTCAAATTGGAACTAGATCCAATTAGATTCAATGAATATATTTTAAAAAAAGACATAAAATAGTTTTTTTTATTAAAAAATATTTTTTAAAATTACAAATTATTAGAGATAAATAATGCAAAGTTGGCTCACCTATATACCATGTGAGGATCAAGAAATTTTTGAGGGATAACCTTTCAACCAATCTTTAACAACCTTTCAATCCCCTATCACTTGTAAGTTTAGATTGCTTCACACAATTAAGATGACTAACATAAAAAATTGATTCATATTATTGTAGTACTTGTTAGGTAGTTGTATTTTTGTTCTTAGACTAAATTAGTCATTCATGTTAGTCATTTTTAGTTGTATTACTTATTATCTAGTCACCTATTTTAACCCGTGACTAAATTACTTATTTATGTTAGTCGTTTTTAGTTCAGTCACTTAAGATTGCTCATTTTTTGTGGTATTTCACTTGGAAAAGCTGTGGTGACTAACTTTCTTAGTCACCTAGTCATTAATTGCTCATTTTCTACTAGTTTTATTAAGAGAAGAGGCATGCTTGGAAACAATGATATGAGTATTGGAGATCTCCCTCGAGGGCCTCATAGAGTGCCCAATATCACAAGGAAGAGGAGGGTAATGGGCTAGAACAAAGTCCCAGGAAGTTGGTATCCCACCCAATTCTGAAACACGCCCATTGCCATGAGACATTAATCGACAAGATTTAGGAATGAAAGATTAAAAAGGCGGGGAGAAGATGCTTAGAGTTACCTTAACGAGTCCAATAGAGTATGTCAGGCACACTGGTGAGGAGACCCCAACTACCATCTCATCCTTCAATGCAAATTTAGTCACTCTGTCTGCAACTCCAAATTCATATCACCGATGGCAAGCCTCTTTGAGGTGACTGGTCTCATGACAAATAAGACAATGGAAGGGGATCCCATAGTAATCGATTAAAATGTAGAAAGAGGATGTTCCCCATGAAACTCTAACTACGCCGGTAGTACCCTCCATAAATCCATCTCAACGAGAACCCAAGCCACTTGTTTATCGAGTTGGCCAAAGATCCCTGTGTCCTAATAGTAAAACTTACCAATACGATTAGGAATTTCCCCCATGTCCATCTTGTTCCAGAGCTCCAAGGGCAAGCCAGGGAGCTTGGCCTATACCAAGTTCTGCATCATGGTATCCCTGAAATGGTCAAACCCAAAACGCCACTATTGTAGCACCAAGACCCCTCTACCCTTTACCCAAGGAGATGGCAGAATGAGTTCTGAGTCCTCTAAGGAGAGAAAGTGGAAACGGATCCAGCCATTGGACAACATACTGATCTTGGTCTTGTATTTTAGTACCGAAATCCACCATGTCTCCACCCAAGAGTTCATATGTTTGCATGTCATATTTAAATGAAGCCACCTTCCCTCAAGGGCCATCTATTTCAGTTGATCAAAACTATCCCAGTATGATTCCACCTCGAGCGTAACGGGTAGCTCCCCTAAGAGTGCTTTCAGAGCCTTGTACTTGTTTTGTTTTACCGAAACCCCCACACAACCATAGAAAGGATCACTACAATCCACATCTGTGTTGAGGTCCTTCTCAATCTCTTGCAGAGGGAAAAGAATTTTTGTGTGCGCAGAAGAGATTTTCGGTGTATGAGCCTCCCACTCTGCCTGTACCATAATCTCCACCAATGCATTGTTATAGATGGGGAAAAGGCTTAGCATGTCCGCCATGTGCCTATCATGATAGCTATGAAATCTACCCTAGACCCAAATCTAACCTGGATGCAGGTACAGTCTAAGCATTTTGTCCACCCTGCCTCAGATGACCTCACCACCTCGTCACTGATCAATCATCAAGTAGAATTCTAATAGGAATCTCTACAGAATTTAAATGTTTCTTGCACCCCCTACCCTAAACATTCACTTTTACGTTGAAAAACCAATAATTCAAAAAATGTTGGGACACCTTATTAGTATAGTGTTGAGG
This sequence comes from Pinus taeda, assembly GCA_000404065.3. Taxonomy (NCBI): domain Eukaryota; kingdom Viridiplantae; phylum Streptophyta; class Pinopsida; order Pinales; family Pinaceae; genus Pinus; species Pinus taeda. The sequence goes on from APFE030169360.1 coordinate 22,368, forward strand.
ACAATGATTATTCCTTAATCCCTACGAAAATGACAAATTAATACAAGGATTACTAAAAAACCCAGCTTCCCTAGTGGTCTCCCTCCCAACCGTATCGAAAATCCTTCGACTCTTGGTTATCAGATTATGGATTATTTGAAACTTGTTATTGATGAGCCAACCTTCCATGCCTTTGAATATGTCCTGAAACCTCTTCAGTACCATTCCAAGTCAGATATCTGCAGAAAAATAACACTTGCATTGTCCATTTAGTTGTTCACCCCTCTCACCAATCTCACTTCTTCTCGTCCAAGTACTTTTGAAGTATTCCTATTCCTGCATTCCTATGAGATATATGTACATGTAGTATCTCTCGATATATGGACATGATAATTTAGTTACGAAAAACACAATTTTCAATCTAAAAAAGTTTGGATTTAGTTTTGTATTTCCTTTACCATTATAATATATATCTAAGATATTTATAAGTATTTAAGGTTATGAATATTGGGGTTGTAAATTTCTTAAAATCTATCAAAATTTGTACAATTTTTTAATTAATTTAATGAATTAGTTTGAATAATTGATTGTTTTAAATTTAACAAAATATTGTAGTGCCATTAAATTTAATGTGAGGTAATTGCCAATATATATACTATTTAATATTAGTATGTTTTAATTATTACCAGTCCCTAATTTTGTAAAATGAGGTTTTTTTATGGGGTGATAATGATAAGGGAAGTGAAAGGTGCAGCTAAGGCATTGCAAGCATAAGCCTAAGCAATGAATGGGGTTTATCTACCCTATCATATCTCACTCACTTGATAGTATTTATTCTCTTACTTATAGATCTCATTCCTATGAGTGAGTTTCCTCATTTCAATTCTTGGTTGTGTCATCATCTCATCTCATTCATCTTTGGGTGGTACTTGGCTCTCTTATGCTTTTGGTTATAATGGAAACTTCGTTCTTTCATATGATATTTTTTAGTTGTAAGGATTTTTTTTTCCCTCTATCTTTTCTCACTTACTTTTTTGGTGGGGGAGGATGGATATTTGCTTCCCATCTATTTGTTTCTAGATTCATTATGACTACCGGTTAGTTAGATCACTCATGAGAGTTTGTAAATTTATGTGGTTAGAATTTTGAGATTTCTTATTCGGATTGTCCACGTTCTTCAATTTTCAGTATACGTTTCAAGTCTATAATAAGACTCATCTTTGTTTTCAGGCCTTTAGTGTCTTCCTCGGCTTGGTCCTTACCTTTCCCACTCCCCCTTTCCTTCCCCCTTGTCACATCTCCTCATACCCATGATGAGGCCCTAAGTGCACAACAACCAAGGTAAAAAAGGTTGGGGTGGTTCATAGGCACACTACAAGATACCACCAAAATCAATTTCTACATACTATGGACCTTTATTGGCAAATGAAGACTCTCTTAGATGGAGATCTCTCTAGAAAAATGATGCCAAGGATGAGATATTATTAATGCTAGATAAAATACAATAAAAATAAAGGATCTTAAGAAGTCATTAGCACCCATTGAGGTGGGATTCACACCAAGTTTTGGTCTAGGAATGAATAGCAAAGATGTTTCATCCCTCAATCTCTTCCTAATTTTTAGAATGTCTAGGTTTGCTTTTTAGTTTTTACAGGTGATGTAGCATAGGAAAGCTTTGTTATGTCTAACTCATTAAGTGTTCAATAGTTTAGACTAACTTACTCTATTTCATTTTGTTTAATCTCAACTTCAAAGACAATTTTGATAAAAAGTTTATTACTTTTCCTATACTATGATTTTTGTGGTTGTAATCTAGAACCCAACAATATTATTCTATATATATATTATAAAGTTATCTTTAAAAATAGTTTAAATTTAATATAAAAAATTTATAAAGTTTTAAATTGGTATATATATATATAATATATATTATATAATTATATATATATATTATATATATATAATTTTCAAAAATATAAATTAAAATATTTTATATATTATATTTATTAGAAATAATAATTAATGTTTACGTTAAATGGCATATTAATATATAATTAATCTATATATATATAATAAGACCACAGTGTGAGCATATCTTGCACATCATGAAAATGTATTCAATGCTTTGTCGTCTGTCTTCCATGCCATCTATTTTGTAATGTGAATATGCAGTTGGTTATACCCCATATACATATACATATACATACATATATACATAATCCTCAAACATAAAATAATACCATAGCGTGAGCATATCTTGCACATCAGGAAAAGGTATTCAACAATTTGTCGTTGTTCTTTCATGTCATCTTTTTTGTAATGTGAATATGTAGTTAATTAAACCTAGATTTAAAGTGATGCAACTTTATTTACGATTTAGGTTAATGTTTTTGTTATTTAAAAAAACAAATAGTGTTATAGACTGCACTTTACTTGATAATGTGTAAGGAGATTAAAATATTAAAACTTGTGGGTTTTTTAATGTCAATTGTAATGGTAAAGTGGTGCAAGGCTACACCCGACATATAAACATCCTTAGTCAAACTCATGCTAGGGTAAACCACCCACACATACCCACAGTATGCATTTATCAATAATAATGCATCCACAACTGTCCCAGGTCATTTCACTCAACAAAGGAGTCAAATATATAGACCATAAATGGTCACGACCCATTCATCAGTAGTTCCTATACATAGGAACTCAATCACCCCACCTGAATACACTATTGGGATTATAATATGAACCCTTTAGAACCATAGTCCATGTATATATAACCATACTCCTTCATATATTTTGGTAACATATATATATTACCACAAAACACTATCGGTGCTAATCTCTGTTGGAAATAATACTGAGAGGGGGGGTGAATCAGTATTATCAAGTCAAATAATCCTTTTCAATAATCAAATTGTATACGCTACTTCAGTTAATTCAACCCGCGTATATACGCAACTATTCAGAAGTAAAACCACGTATACAGAGAAAACTTTTAATTTACTTAAACTTTCAGATGATGATTGTTAATCGAAGATGTAGCATCAAATAACCAGTAACCAGAGACAGTAAAACAGAGCAGAAAGACAATCACACACAAGAACATGAGATATAAGGTGGAAACCCAATGTGGGTGAAAACCACCTGTTGCAATTCGTCTCTATCTTTCTTTAATTAGAAACTTCTGTTTACAATGTACTGGTGCAGTCCTTTACCAGTACGCAGGCTGCAACCTGCAAAGAGCTAAAACTCTCTCTTGTTTTCCAGCTTCTCCTGGAAGGGAGCTACAACCCCCTTTAGCTCTTGTACTAGCCAAGATACTAGTACGTAGGTGCTGACCTACAGAAGGATACAACCTTCTCTTTCTTCCAGGGACCACGTTTCATCAATTTTTAGACTGGATCCATGAACATCAAACAATCATCAAGAATCAACCAATATCCTTTTCACAAATTAGATCTGAATCAAGTAGATATTCTTCTTACAACTGTACCCAAAATACAGTACCAGAAACCATACACCAAAAAATAGAAACCAGAACTCAGCAGCAATAAACAGAAGCAGTTAGATCACAACGTAAAGCATATACGCAATTTCAACAGCCTGCAACTTGCGTGCATACGCATCTGCGTATGGAACAACCTGTGTATACGTGTCTTTACTTCACCGAAATTGCGTGTATACGCGCCTTCGCTTCACTGAACCTGCGCATAGATCTATAAAGGATAACACACTCTTCCAGATAGTCAATCACTAATTAGCCCAGATTATCAGACTTATAGATCAAGCAAGCGCCACATCTAGCAGATCAAGATCATACAAAGATACTATCATTCAAGCTTAAAGATTATGACCCATGAATAGAACTTATCCTTCCTTTTGCGCCAAGGTTCCTCCTTCATTCAAGTCTAGATCTGCAACATAACCCACTTATAAATATACCAATTCTAGCACTTTTCAGATCTTCAATAATAATCCAGATGACCCTTTGCCACATGATCTCCTTCCTCTTTTATATTCTTAGGCCTTCCTCAATACCATTGTCCAAAACCATAACATTTCAATACCATGAACCCAAAACTAGGGATCAACACATCTGCCGAGACGCCTTGGTCCGAAACATAGGTTCAAATTCCAAGGACTAACTACCATGGACCAAAAATATGATCCCCAACATATACGCGCTTTTGTAATGTATAACCCGCGTGTATACACGCCTTTGTCTAGATGAACCTATGTATATGTCCTTTTCTTCTTTCTGAGTGCCTCAACTGAGATTGGTTACCAAAGAGAGTTGCTATCAAGGACAATACCTGTGCCATAGCTCCAAACCTGTGCGATAATGCCAACAATCTCCCCCTTTGGACTTGATGGCAACACCAAGATCCTCAAGATCATTCTCCCCCTTTGTCATCAAGGGCAAAGGGTTGTTCTCCCCCTGAGTACATGCTGAAATCTCTGTCATGACCATGCTCCCCCTGACTGTAGGCAAGATCTGCAAAAAGATGTTCTTTAAGAAGAACCAAGACTTATGCAACAATACAAGACCTTTCTATCACCAAAATACTTAATACAACATCCATCACCCAACCAAGTGGGGATCATCCATCCAACCAAGTGGGAATACATCAGAAATTTACATATGATGACCAAATACATTACATCTTCATCCCAGGCATAGTGGGGAAACCAATATAGGTGGTTACATGACCTTGACACCATATAAGAAAGAGATACATGACATATAGACGAATATTTAAAACATGACTTATGAAAGTCATCAACAACTGATAGCAACAACAAATGACAATCATCATTCAGATCAGCAACCAAGATTTCCTTCTGTTCTCCCTCTGTCTTTGTTCCACCTGAAATCAACAACAGCTATGAACCAGAACCAAAAGCTTCTAAGATAATGCCAGCAATGCATTATTAGAAGATTATCTGCTCCCCCTGAA